>JADLZL010005269.1:0-214849 GCA_015844335.1 Chrysopogon serrulatus | reverse complement strand
AAAGCATGAGTGGATGTCTTCCTTTGCAACGGTGGTACCAGAAGACCCCAAAGGCTCAGCTCTGTTATCTCAATTGTCCCTTGACCCATGTGCTCGCCCCCCCATACGGCTTTTGCCCGGTGGTGTTATCATGTACAAGGACCGTGTCCGGTTGGGATCCAATGTTGCTCTGCGGACTCAAAATACTATCTTCGCTTCCGCACGATAGTGCCGTCGACGGTCATTCCGGTGCGCCAGCGACCCTTGCCAAAATCGGACAGTTGTTCTATTGGCCGGCCATGCATGCCTCTGTCCTTCAATATGTGCAGAACTGTGCTACTTGTGCCAAAGCCAAGCCGTTGCGGCGAAGTATCTTGACTCTTGCAACCATTGCCCGTGCCCCAAGACATCTTGCGGTAATCTCTATGGATTTCGTGGAAGGGCTTCCCCTCTCTAGATCCGCCAATGTTATTATGGTCATCGTCGACAAGTTCTCACGGTTTGCTCACTTCCCCCGCCTTTGCGCCATCCTATTTCAGCTAGTTCGGTGGCTCGTGTGTTCCTAGACAACGCCTACAAGTTACACGGCCTTCCACTTGCCATTATTTTGGACGTAGATCGCTGTTCACAAGCAAATTTTAGCGGTTTACTTCAAATTGGTCGGCACCGATCTGCGCATGAGTTCAGCTACCATCCGCAAACCGGCGGCCGGGCCGAAGTGTCAATCAATGCATGGAAACTTACCTTCGCTGCTTCACTCATGCATGCCCTCGCCCGTCGGTGCGCATGGTTGTCCCTTGCTGAATTTTGGTACAACACTTCATGCACTCGTCCCTGGGCCGTTCTCCCTTTGAAGTGTTGTATGGAGTTCCTCCGAGACATCTTGGTCTGGACATTACAGTGGCTACTCCAGTTCCTGAGCTTCACTCTTGGCTATCTGAACGTGATCTGATGCAGCGTTTGGTTCATCAGCATTTGCAGCGGGCACAACTCCGAATGAAGAAGCAAGCTGATAAGCATCGTTCGGAGCGATCGTTCAATGTTGGTGATTGGGTGTTCCTCAAATTACAGCCATATGTTCAATCTTCGATCGCAGCTCGCTCCAACAACAAGCTGTCCTTCAAATTTTTTGGCCCCTTCCGTATCTTGAAGCGTGTGGGAGTAGTGGCTTACCTCTTGGACCTTCCTCAGTCAGCGACTGTACACCCAGTGTTTCATGTGTCGCTGCTCAAGCGTTCACATGGTGCCCAGGCTGTGAGTGTCTCCATTCCCTCTGACCTTTCTGAGTTTCAGGTCCCTGAACGTTTGCTCCGATGGCGATGGGCCTTTGGTGATCGCCGATCCATCGGTGCTCGTAAAGTGGTCGCATATGCCACTCTCTCTGGTCACATGGGAGTCTATCGAGGACCTTCACCGCCAGTTTCCCCGATCACCGGCGTGGGGGCACGCCGGCTCTCAAGGAGGGAGGATTGTCAGCAACATCTCTGATGACTCTACACCGTCCCCTGCCCTGGAAGCGCTTCTACCAAAGAATGCGACTTCTCTTCCAAGGCCCAAGAGGCAAGGCGGGCTCAACACTAGGGTGTACGGGCCCATGTGGCAAGTGTAGAGGAGTATATGTATCAGTGAGATGAGACCAAGAGGGTTACCAAAAAAATTGTAAACCAAATTGCTATCCGCTACTTTAATCATTCATCGTGTTAGTTACGTTCTTCCTACGCAAATTATCTTCTGTTCGTAGGTTGTAGCTCACAAAGCAGTAGAGAAAAAAAAGGGAGTAGACCGGTGGAGCCCGCGGTCCGGGCTGGCCACGCCACCAGCATACTGTAGACCGGTCCAGCAAGCACAGCAACGCATGGACCATTGGGACTTGGGAGCTGCGCGCAGATCCCCGGATCCTCGTCGGCGTCCCGGACGCGGCAACCAACCCCCGCGATTCTGTGCCGCTGCTGAGGCTATCTGCACCGCGAGCGTTAAAACGGTCCTGGAGGAGGATATAACGGATGAAAGGCTCTGCAGCGCATCCTTTATACCTGTCCGGTATCACATGCAGTCCGTCAAACAGAGCGAAGTAGTGGCCGTCCGGTATCATCTGCTGCTGCTGTCGTGTGGTTGAGCTGGGAGGGAGAGAGTACATGCAAGAGGGGCCCACTATTTCAATAACTAAAATTTTGTTATAACTCATAAACTAAAAAACCAAATTAAATTTCGATTGCGCCATTAAATTTGTTCCAATAAATTCTTCAAAACTAGATGTCACATGGATATATTTAGATAAAGTGATAAGTGTGCCCTACAGTAGATAGAGGATGATATAGAGGATAGATGGGTGCAGAAGAATTGAGTATAGAGGAGAGAATCTTAATAACCAGACCTTTTAGAGAAGAGATTTAAAAGATGAAAAGTGCGGATAGCCTGACTCTGCGGTGCTGCCTGTATTACGTTCTCTACGTCCCGGACCGGACGGCCACCGAAGGGTATGCTGGTCGCGCGGCCGCCCGGGATCTCTTCGTCATCTCTTCGTCTCGAATCCCCCCACACGGCCACCGAAGGACCGGACGCGCCAGGGGATCCCGCGCCGCTCGTCGCGGTCGGCTCGCGGCGCCTGAGTACGTGGACGACTTGTTTATGGGGGGCAGCCGTGCTCGCGATGCAGTACCCAAAAAATCTGATTAGCCAGTCGTTTACGTACTGCACAGTGACAAGATAGTATCCGTAGTGTTTTCTCTCATTTCTATAAGACCCACAGAGATACTCTCTCTCTAGGACACGGTAGGGTGGCTACGGCAGCCAGCCAAGGACCAGGCCAACCTGAAAGTGATCGAGCCCGTGACGTGAGTGAGAGGGGAAAGAAACCTAGGCGGCCGTGCTGTGTGTAGGGTGGTTGTCCCGTGTCCCGTGTCCGTGTCGCTGCCTCGCTGGTGTGCTGGTCAAGCGACGACAAGGGACGAATCCGCCGCGAGACCGGCGCATCCACGATCCGCGAGCAGAGGTCGGAGGACCCGACGCGGACCACGACCATCCATCCACTTGTATTGCATCCAAAGGATCTTGCGGAGATCCGCGGTGTTTAAGGCCCACCCCCGATAACACCCCTGACACTGCCAAGTGCCATCTGCTGCCAAATTTTGTCTGCTTCTCCGTACGTCCTTCCGGTCGGAGTCCTGCAGGTCTCTTGCCGTCTCGCCGAGCCCACCGCCAATTAGTTCTGTCCCCGCCTGGACTCCGACCGCTCTACTCCTACTAATCCTGTTCCTATCTACGTACACTGTATGCAGGCTATCTGCACCGGAGAACCGTAAAGCACCCGCTACTGCTCCACGTCAACGTGTACCGTAAAAAAACATCTGCACCGGAGTACGGGAAAGGATGCGCTATGCATGCGACGCCGGTATTCCCAGCGCGCGTACGGTGCTGCGCTATCAGAGGGCGGGGCCCATGGGCCGGCGCGCAACGCGCGCGCGAGAGAGCATGCGAGAGAGGAGTCAGACTGTCAGAGTAGGCAGTGGCGGACCCCACTAGCTGAACAAAGGAAAAAAATACTATAACTCACAAACTAAAAATCCAAATCAAATTCCGATTGCACCATTAAATTCGTCTCAATAAATCATTCGAAACTAGATCACACATGGATATATTTAGATGAAGTGACAAGTGGACCCCACAGTGAATAGAGGATGATATAAGGGATGGATGGGTGCGGGAGAATTGAGTATAGAGGAGAGAATCTTGATGACTAGACCTTTTAAAGGATGAATTTAGAGTTCCATGAGTGCGGATAGCCTGAAGGGCTAACACATCGATCGTGTTAACTTAGCTAGGGACGGACGGACACGGCTCGATCGGGTCGGGTCCCTGGCTGCTATCCTCGGATCTCTCATCCCTCTGCAGCAGTGACTGGGCAGCAGTGACTGGGTGACGCTGTCTAGCTAGCTAGCCGGCACGTCGTGGCCATGCGTAGTACTCCCTCCGTCCCATGGAGTATGTCGCCCGGGAAGCGTGTTTGTGAGGGGGGCACGGTTTTCCAACGACAAACTCCATGGGACAGAGGGAGTACGTACTACGGAGTAGCACAGTACACCTACTACGTGCCTGTGTGCTTTCGACTGGTCGGTCCCCAAGAGTACGAGTAGCAGGCCCAGAACGCTGTATATATGCACCCAACCCAATTGTCGGAGACGCAGGCGTGTGGACCCATGCTTGCTACGGTACACATTGTGAGATTCTGTATCTCGCTGTACCAAAGGTCAATTCAGTACGCTAGATATGGACCCGAAAGAATCCTTCGCGGGATCTTACCAGTAAGCGCAGATCGTTTTCTCGGGATTTATTTGAAGAAACCCCTGCCCCGGTGCTAGCTGGTGCTATGACATGCATGATCCGAGAAAACGATACGATCTTGAACCGGAAACGGGCTATTATTGCCATCTCCCTTTTGGCCACGCCTTTTTGTCTTGCTTTGGAGCCAGCCAGCCCAAATTTGCCGGCCTGCGGTGCGGTGCACTGCAGGGGCAACTGGTACAACATATGCGTGCGTGCTACTAATATATTAGGCCATGCATGCATCGCTGCCCTCCCTACCATGTTCGTTCCGTTCCTTTGCAGTAAAGCCGGCCAGCCACGAGAGAGATGTGGTGTGATAATGTGCAAGCAACAGCCGAGCCACTGTGGGTGTATAATAATGGCCGTCTAGATTCGCATCGCAGCCAGAGCCAGCCAAGCCAAATCCAACCCGACCGGTGGGTCAAAAGATGAGCTGGGACTGGAGGGAGATCTCTGTGGCGAAGCTTTTCGCCCAGGTCAAATGGCCGAGATCTCAAAGCGATCCGAGGCTTGATGTTGTGTCCTTGGGTCCTCTAGTACGTGCCCCCACTTCATTATGATGATGCTGTGACGCAGGCTCGACACGCATGCATGCATGCGCCATCGATGTACTACTACATCAAAGGCCTCCTTTTGGGAGAACAATATCAACAGAAAGCTCTAAAGGACCTCTCTGTTTATCTCTTTTGCATACGTCATGGACTAATGAGGATTGATGATATACTCTACTCTACTATAGTCTACTATAGTGGGTTGCTTTTTAGGCCGCCTCCATAGCAAACAGAAAAATAGATGCGTCCGACTCCAACTTTGTTTCGAACGAAAGATTTACACTGTATCTGTGTTTTGTAGGAGATCCCTAATCATGTGTTCCTTTTTTTAATCAGATGATAAAATAACGGATATACAAAAAGAAATGTCAAACATAACTTTATACTCTCTTCATCCGACGTTTGACTTTTCTAATATCAAGTTTGACCACTCTTCTTCTTTAAAAAAAATTATAAAATATCACTTCTTTTGTCGTGGCTTGCTCTATTAATGATAGTTCTTTTGGCAATATTTGCATAAACTTTTTGAATAAGACGAATGATCAAACTTGAGTTCAAAAAAGTCAAACGTCTTATAATTTAGGATGGAGGTAGTAAGTATAAAAAAAGGGTCTCCTCTAGGGTATATCATATATATATGTAGTTAAGAAATTCTAAAAATGATTTGATTAATATAATTGAACAAAGTTTTATGTATAACATATTGGAGTAAATTGGTCGGGTGGGTGTGTAAAAGAGAAAAATGTAGGGAAAAATGGTCTCAATAGACTTCTATATTAAGAGCTTGATTTGAATGGCTTAATCTTGTGTCCAGTAGGTTCTTTGCTACAGTAGGTGAAGAAGCCAGAGTCCGTGCACATCCGTGTCCGTGAAATAAAAAAAATATAGTTTCACTAGCTCCCAATTATTTCTGGTGGGGAGAAAGAGCGAAGTAGCTCATGCTATAGAACCATGATAGATGAAACTGAAGTTGAAGAAGCCATACCAAGCATGTTCTATGTCTATGCAACGGTCTTCTTACCATTGCTCTAATTATATAAAATTTGTTGTAGAGCATCCTTCAATGTTAGTATTTGCTAATAGACACTACTCAATGTTATATTCAATTATGGAACCAAATAAGACTTAAATAAAGAGAGCCAAGCAATAGATGATACATCGTAAATCGGTGAAAAAAAATTTTTTTTTTATGATGCATCATTGAATTTTTGATAAAATTATAGATTTCTATTGAATTTTTAGATGAAAAATTGAATTTCTATTGAACTTTTAGATGAAAAATTGATTTTTTATTGAATTTTTTATGACAATATTATTTTTTCTTCCACAAAAAAAAAAAATTCCATTGCTGTTTTTTTTTGGGGGGGGGCGGGCTATGGCCCCCCTGCCGGCCCCCTAGTTCCACCTCTGGTTATCTTGGCTAGAGAACACTCTTCAATTGTAGTAATTAGCTCTTAGATACTATGACTATTAAAATAATAGCTTTCAAGATTGGAGGGACAAAGATAAAAGTGATCATTATGCCTATGGCTACTATACCCAGACCCTTAATAGCCATTAAAAAATATATAACTTTTGCGGATAAAGTCGGATGAAGACAGACATTATATTTCAAAAATTCCAAATTTTAGTTTTTGAAATATAAGAAAATAAAATAAATATATAGAACTCTAAATGACTTTAGACACAAAATTTATTAACTATGAAGTTACAAAACGCATTGATAATTCTAATATAGAACATCCTAGACCATTTGAAAAATTCTATTTTTTGAATTTTAAAATGTAACAGTGTAAAAGAATTTTTGGTCTTCTAAATAATTTCAAATAGAAAATTGTAAACTATAAAGTTCTAGATCCATATTGTTGTAAAAATAGCAAATGGTTGTAAGCAAAAACCCTACGGAGTTAAGGGTATATTTTATTTCTTTTCCTAAAAAGTTGAGCTCTACAATTTTAATATAAAGTTTGTCATCAAATTTCAAATGAAAAGTTATGATTTTTTATAACTATTAAAGGTTGGGATAGAATGCCTAGTGGCATAACGATTAATTTTAACTTCTCTCCCTCTCACTCCTCGAAACTATTATTTTAATAACTATATTGTAAACTACCACTAGCTAATGCCCTAAAAAGTATCCTCTAACGAAAACAATATCAACTTGTATATCAGTGAATATCGAAATTAAAAGAGTCTACATGGATGTCTTATTGTTTTCCTTTACTCTCTCTATTTTTGTTTACACATGTCACATTAGCTTTGTTCGAGTTAAACATTATCATCGTTAACCATAGATTTCAAAAACAAATCCTTATAATTTCACAACATATGAATCATAGATTACGAAAGTATTTATCACAGTAAATCTGCATCATAAATTTATATAAATTTTTAAAATTCAAGGTCAAAGTTGTAAATGTTTGACATATAAATAAAACAGAGAGGGTATGTTAAAAAAATCGAAATTGAAGGATGTTATACGGTGTTTACCCCCTGATCCAAACTCTAGGTACACTGGTCCACATGCAGATGATCAACAGGAATGTGCGTGCCGGACTTTCACCTGCGCCGGGGATCCTCCGAAGCGCGCTGACGTGACTGTATTCACGTCATGCGTACTGCCGGCAGGCAGGGCAGCAGCTGCCTTCCCTCGATTCCTCGCAGGTGTCCACCTGCTCGCACCCAAAAAATGGCAGCGCTCGATCGGCGCCGTCGTCGCACTGCCACTGCCGCTATCCCCCGAGTCCAATTCGCGCGGCCGCTGGCCGCCGGACTTGGGAGAGGCCTCTCTGTTGTGTTGTGTTCCTGCCCCTGAGCCCTGCACGCGATTTTCTCAGCCTGCCACCCCTCGCTGCGACGGTCGGGCAGGATTCCTTCCTGCGTTGGCTGAGATGTGTACAGTTTGAACACCAACCTTGTATTTGGGAATGTTCGACTGGTTAAATAAACAGCTGATAAGATAAACTAATTGATTTGCTATGAAAAAAATACTGTTCGAATAACTCAGGGCAAGCCACAGCGTTTGAACACCGATCTCACACTGTTTTCGTCGATCGAGCGTACTAGTGCTACTGACGACGATACGATCTCACCCGTTTTTGTACTCCTAATTTAATGCCGCCAATACGTGTGACAACCGATATAGCACTGTACAATGTTGTAAGTAGCAAACTACGTCAGATACTTAACGGCGTTTTTCGTCTCTAAATAAAAGATATAGCAGAGGCTGTTTAATTTAGCGAGTTTTATAGAAAATTAGGATTTTTTTTTGCTTGAAAATATTTAGCTAAGAGAAATCGCATTACACAAATACTAAAATACATATATACGTGGTCCTGTTCAGTTCAGATTATGACACGCAAATGGTGAAAAAATCAGCAAACCGTCCTAAATAGATTGCCACATTTTTCTTGCCGCTTTTCTTCTTTGCACTTCTCCACTTACACGAGTGTCCACACTTCCTCCTCCTTGCTCGTTTGAGGCTGAAGAGACACGGTCTACACAAAGTTGACCACCTGGGGCTGAATCTAGATTGCCCTATCAGCACACCATCGTCGGAGCAGTGCTTCCTCGCCGGCCACCGTCGGAGTTGCTACACGAGCGCGATAGATCCGAGCCGAACCTAGACATGCGGCTCAGTGAGAAGGGGCTTGTCGCTGACGAACAAGCTCCCTCTTCCTTCTTGCTGAACTGTGCCCCGTCCTCGTTGGAGATCCATGCGCTTGGTCTTCTTCATCGGGCTCTCTCAGCCCTAAATGGATAGTTTTTCACACAACGCTTCTTGTAAAATATATAGGAAAAAATTAAGCTTAGAAGAAAATCTCGTCATAGAAAAGTTGTATCAAACAGGGACAAAATACATGCTCAAGGAAAACATATGTCTTCATATTAATTACTTAAAAAATCACAAACACAATCAAGGGCTTAATAATTATTTAGTGGTTTACCTAGTAATGAACATGATGTGTAGGTACAGATTATACTCCTCCAAATAATGAATGAATATTTGCCTTTGTTCATAATCAGTAGTTGTAAAATATTTTGTAGTAGCTAAACTAAATAACAATGTTTACAGTTAAAGCGTCATTAGTTACAATGACAGAAATAATTAGTAATATCACAGAGATAGACCTTGAAAAGGCTATGTTAATACTATAGCAGGCTATTTATATAACTAATAATGATATTGTATGAGTAGTATGCATGAAATGCTAACTGTGTTGGACCCTAGCTACTTTTTGTAGATTGGAAAAGATCCACGTCTTCGTACACATATGTTTAGTATCCAAACGAACAGGCTTTAAATGAAGCCCCATGAATCGTGTTGTCGTGAAATATATACTCCTATCCAGCTCCTTTTCGTGCGTGTGCATCATGGTACTTACTGACACTATCTCGAGTATCATCAAGTTTGGTCGTGCTATTCATTCACATTCATATATGTATCGCGTGCAAATCCGGTTCAGCGCACAGGACGCGGTACACTGTCAGAGCCAAATCAATGCAACAGAGAACAGATTTCGCAGTAGAACAAAGCAGCCGCAGGGGCCTACCAACAAGGAAAAACAATTTTAATAATCCAAAATGGCTGACCTGATCTCGACTCAGTCTGTGTACGTGCTGCTCGTATGCTGCAGTAGCTGTACAGTTTTATTGCTGATGTACGTATACACCGTATCCCCGCTGTTAATTAATGAATCGATTGTTTTAGCTTCGTATCCCACGCACGGTCGACACATCAAGGACCACCAACATACATAAACACTGTAGAAGTAATCGTATAGCGCGCGAAATGCTTGTTAATTAGCACTTCAACAAGGATGGCATTATTACACGCTGACATGCTGTCTACAAGCAGCCGTGGTCGTACGTGTATGTGAAAAGATAGAGACTTTTCTACCTGCGCATCACTAAAGATATAATGAAGTTTCGTGTTTACCATCAAAAAAGCTGTGGCATCTAATATAATGCTCCACTGCCAAACTTTATATTTTCTATAAGTACCGTCGGATTTGAGAGTAATGGTAACTAATGGATAAAACAGGACTGTCAGTGGCCATATCAACTTCTTCATATTCCGCATGTCTCGTATGACTAACCGAGCTACGAGATAGACAAATACGCGTGTGAAGAGAGCGAGCAAATATGTCGTCTAGATATACTCACAAAATTTAGTCGCAAACTTCTAATACGTATATTTTTTTTAGTTGTATAAAAGCATGGTTCAATATGTTCGTTTTGTTCTTGAGACTTTTGAGGACTGAGGTTCTACTGTTCTACACATATATAGAGATGTGGAGGAACACACCATGAAACATTGTCAAGGCTATTAATTTCTTCCGAAATCTGTGGTTAAGATAACATGCATAAAAGAAATAGCACACCGTCGCACACGATGCTTTATATAGTATAGTACAAGTAGCATAAGCCCTAGCCACTACCCGGCCGGTTGACCTACTAACCACACACGTTGCAAGTTGTTGCACCGGGACAAACTAACACCAACGAAGCACTTGATTGTAATGGCAGCCAGATCGAATCCGAATCCACGTGCTGCATTTTCTAACCCCCACGACCATATCTAGCTAGCTACATGAAAAAAAAAATTAAGGACGTTAGGGTCGCCGTGCGAATCAAATCAAATCGGCTGAATTCAATGGACCCTTTCTAAACAAATCAATGAAGCACGACCCAAATTGGTTCATATATATAGTACACGAATGCTTACAGAGACGTGCATAAGCGTACGTGCGTTTGTATATACAGTATGGTATCTTCAAAACTCTTCTAATAGAGTTATCTATAATGGAGGTGCACCCCCCCTAACTGGGTCCCTTTATATTAGCGTACTAAGTCAGTTATGTTAAGGAGATTTGGACTGATGAGTGATGATGCAACGACAATGCAAAACATCCAAGCAAAGCTGGAGCACTTGGTATTCGAGTCTACTCCCTCCGCCCTTAATAAATAAATAGATAAATAAGTTTCTAGAGTGTTTTAAATTTATTCTTTAATTTGTACCAATTTCATATAAAGACGTAGTAATATCTATGAAAGTAACATCGAACGGTCGACTCCGTGTGCAGAGAGCATGGTTTGCATTAATTAATTGCGCGTTACAGTTATTAGTATTTGTTATGTAAAATTTCAGTTAATCTAAATAGGTTGATTCGGAACAACTCGTAAGTTGATTTATTAAGGCATGGATGGAGCAATCAGTGAAAGTAACATGTGTGCAGAGAGCATGGTTTTCGATTTTGTTTTCCAAATGTTTTTTTTTGCCACCACTTTGAATTACTGAAATTCGGCCACCTCAGAAAATCGCAAAAATTTCAGTGAAATTCTGTCGAATTTTGGATCCTGTCTCGGAGAGTACAACCAATTGAGTTTGCAGCCATGCATGGGTCTTTCTTTTTTATCATCTCTTCTTAAAAAGCAGCTAAGGGCAACCAGAATGAGGTGGTCGACTTTTATTGCCGCACAGTAGTCTTTCTGGCGAACCAGGAAAGAAAAAGGACGAAAATGATGAGACGACGGGCAAAAAAAAAGAAAAGAAAAACAGAAAAGGCGCGGAGGGAGGAAGAAAAGAGCAGCCGAAGAAGCTTGAGGAGAGATTCCCCGACAGCAAAATCTAGAGGGAACAGCAATTCCCGTGCCTCGCGAGCCACCCTCCTGTGGGCCCCACCGCGTGCTCGAGTGGGGCCCGCCGCGCCTCTCCTCTCCGTCGTCTTCCTTCTTTCGTCCTTCAGAGTGGTCTCCCTCCTTCCTCCCTCTCTTCTCTTCCCGCTCTCCTCCTCCATCACACACGCCTGCGGGCCTGCCTGCAAGCAGTCAGAGGATTGCCTCCTCGTTCCTCGTCTTCCTCACCACCTCCTCACTCTCTCTCTCTCTCTCTCTCTCTCTCTCTCTCTCTCTCTCGTCCGGGAGCTGTGGCGTCACGCTTTATAAGAGCACGCGGCTGGTAATCCTCTTCCTCGCCATCCATCATTGCCACGAGTAGAAGAAGCTTTTGCTCACGCTACCACTGCTACGGCGCCAGCTGGAGAGAAAGACTAGAGGAACACTGGAACAGAGGAGCCGAGCCAAGGGGAGCGACGAGAGAGAGGACGAGCGAGAGGCCGGCTGGCGGAAGGAAATCGACGATGGAAGCAGCAGCAGGAGGAGGAGCAGGAGTAATGGAGGTGGAGGAGGGCGTGATGAGGGTGCTGCTGGTGGACGACTCCCCCGTCGACCGCCGCGTCGCGCAGCTGCTCCTCAGCAGCAACTCCTGCGCCGGCTCATTCCACGGTCAGCTTCAGCTACCACCCCTCTGAGCTCATTCATAGCAGCCCCCACACACCCCCCACCCCCCTCCTCTCCTCTGATTCTTTCGTTTGCATCGCTCGCTCCAATGCTTTGCTCCCTCTGTTCCTCGCTCAGCTCTGTCTGAAAGCACTATGCATTTACGTTCGATTCTGAACAGCTCGTGTAATGAATGTTTCATCCAGTCATCGCCGTCGACAGCGCCAAGAAGGCGATGGAGTTCCTTGACCTCAAGGACGGCGGCGGCGGCAAGGTAACAACAGCTCGAACCACCTGCCCTCCCTCTTGGATGCTCATTTCCGTTTAATTTCAGAGACCAAAAGGTCGCCGCTTTTCATGGCGCTAAAGCGAAAGAAAAGAAAAGAAAAAACCTGCCTCTGCCTGCCTGCCAGCCGTCCGTCTTACTCATGGCTCACTGCTACATCCACATCCACAAAGCTGCCTGCCTGCCTGCCTCTTGTTTAGTGCTGATACTAACAGTATGCTTATGACAGTGTTACAGCCGCATTTGAGGGTTAAATAAATATGACCTCATCTTGCCATGTCCTGCAAAAGCCCAGCACGGGATGAAGAAGAGTGTATTGCAAACTAGACAGACAGACCCTAGGGTGTCTGCCTGCATTCCACTCTGCAATGCAGACTCCAACGGAATCCTGTTCCTGCATCCATCCCTGTCCTTTTTTTTGCCCCAGCCTTTCCTTCATTTTCAGGTCTCCTTTACCTTAATTTCTGTGCCTCCATTCCCCAGCCACCAGTTCGGCAGTTCTTTACTTACTACTAGTAGTATATGACCACCTTATTAAAATGTTGGGTTGCCCTAAATTAAACTTGTGATGACGCTGTCTTGGCAGCAGGAGCAGGCCATCGACATGGTGCTTACGGACTACTGCATGCCTGAGATGACCGGCTACGACCTCCTCAAGGCCATCAAGGTACTACTTGCTGCAAGATCAGTCAGTTCAGCATTTCTGCATACTCTGCAAGTGTCTCAATCGGTCTCTGCAAATTACTATCAGGCACTGAACCCTCTGAAGCCAATCCCGGTCATCGTTATGTCGTCAGAAGACGAGCCACAAAGGATCAGCCGGTGAGCCTCCAACCTAGTACTAGCTTTTCTGTTCCCCTGCCTTTGAGTTGATTATTCATTTAAGTAGGTGTACAACAAACAAAACCAAACAAAAGAAGAGAGCTTTGGTCCCTCCTTCGTCCTTCCCCTCTCTGAATGCCTGCTGATGCAGTAGCAGACGGGGTTAATTGAAAGGAGGCCCAGGCCATTACGAAGCCCGCCGTGATGTACAGTACTGATGTGTTCGTTTCTTGCTCGGAGCAGGTGCCTGAACGCCGGAGCCGAGGACTTCATCGTGAAGCCCCTGCAGAGCAAGGACGTGCAGCGCCTCCGGAACTGCTCCGCCGCCGCCAGCAAGGGCGCTGCTGCGCCGCGCGAGGCCGCCGTCGTGGCGGCCAAGCGGAATAGCAAGCCGCTGATGGTGCTGCCGCCCTCTGCCACCGCCTCGCCGTCGGGACGGCGAGCGAACCTCGCCGGAGTCGCCAAGGTACGTGCTCCTCCCCACACTTGATCGGACGGCTACGCTATGAATTCCCTCTGATCGATCGTGTTTGTCTCTGTTCGACTGTTCCATCTTGATCTGCCAGGTGCTGCGCTCGTCCAGCGTGGAGCTGTCGCAGTACCTGCCGCTGCTGCTCAAGCTCCTCGTGCTGGCGTACGCCGTGCTGTGCCTGGCCGACCTCCTGCACCGAGGCTCCAGGACTTTCTGGGCTTTTGCCTAGGTCCCAAAGGCAGAGGACTTCATGAAAGAGATGATGAAAACCAGCGGCAGCTTCGTGCTGCAAAGGTTTTTGTGCCTTCGATTTTGCCAAGCACGGCTCAGGAAAAGGCCTCAAGATTGATCGAGGACCTGGATTTCACTGATGAGGAAATTAATGGACATGTATATATGTCGATCTCCATCCGATGACGAATACATCACCGTACACGGTGGTTGAGACCACAAGTCACTTGCAAAGGTAGCCGTCCTTTTCCGGGCACTGGGACTAAGCCACCTGCACGTTGTGCCAAAGACGCCAGGGGTGAGCTCTCATTCTCCGAATCTTGCTCTAGAGATAAAATATTTCAGTGCTGGTCATTCTAATCTTTTGACATGATATGAAGTTCATGTTGCAATATAATAGCCTTCACCTTTTCTTTTGTGACAAACTCGATAGCTAATTGCTTTATCGTTCTCTTGCAGAGACCTCAATTGTTGGAATCCTGACAAGGCACGACTTCATGCCGGAGCATATTCATGGGCTGTTCCCAAATATACATAAGTCGCACTGATGGAGCACTCAATCAGTACCATATTTTGTTCGCCGTCGCCTTGTATAGCTAGCTGTACGAAAAGAAAACGAAGCTGCTTTTGTCCAATATTTGCTATCAGCCATCTGAGCTTTTTGTTTTGCATTGTATTTCTTCTGGAGTACTCCAAAATCATTGAATAATATTGTATTTGTCGTAAAGAGCCGATTTCGTTGCAATTTTACCTGGCAGTACACCCACATCGTCCTACAGAAAGAAGGAACTTATTCTACCGTTTCAGCTGTGTCATTTCGTTGTCTTGTAGCGCATATCAGTATGTTGATTTGCAGCCTGCAAAAAGGACCATGTTGATTTGATGATTTCCAACCAAAAAGATTATGCTTCCATGCAGAAGAGAGATGTCTAATTACCAAACCCTATCTAGTCTACGAAATGCCGTTGCATCCGGGGCAACCTGATGGGCTGCCCACGTGCCAACGAGAGACATCGTATTTGTAGCTGTCACATGCCCATGATCTCTCTCAGGATCCCTGAAAATTCGCCAGGATCCTTCTACAGCGACGCCGGAGCCCAGTGGCATCTACCAATCCAACCCCCATAACATCGCCGGGCCCCCATGGCAGTATTGCAGGCAAAGCAAAGCAGCCCCAAATACACAAACCGAAAGGCGGCGAACAGTGACACGAGAGACACCATGATGCTGCCCCTGTATATTCCGGCATGTGGTGTCTCACATGCCACCCAGACCAATGGTGCAGGGAGCAGAGCCACAAAACCGAACCAAAGCTCAAAAGTCTCTGGTATCTGCAGACACATAATCCAATTTGACAATTTAAACTACTACAGTGATGAAAGAGCCTGTTATTATAGATTCTTTTGCAATCGGGCATTGCAGCACTTTGGCGGAGAGAAGGAAACCAAAAAAAAAAAAAAAAAAAAGATAAACACAAAAGAGAAAAAAGGGCATGCTGGTCCATTGAGAATGATGGGGTTCTCAACAAAAAAACGGCCTGGCTGGTTTACTTGCGGAGTTACAGCCCAAGTGAGCACAACAAACAGAACTATCATCTTGAGAGCGTCTAGTGAGTATAACTTGTATAATGCTGCTGCTACCACCTTGCCACATAACAACTTGTGCAATACTCCCTCCAAAAAAAAAAATCGTTTTGATAAGATTTGAGTCAAATAATAGAAACATAAATTATAAATAACTTTTAAGTTGTTAAGTTTAAAAATACAAAAACCACATGAATAGATTTGTCTTAAAAATATTTTTATAAGAGTATAAATATATTACTTTGTTATGAGTATTTTTATAAAAAATATAAAGTCAAATTTATATTTTGGAGAATGGTATCACTGTCCAAAACAACTTTGTTTTACTATAGGGAGAGTACTTTCTAAAATAACCACACATTTGTCTTCCAAGGAATCAAACTTTTTTTAAATTAACTAAATTTATAGAAAATATTATTGATATTTGTCTCCTAATATATTTATAATAAAAATACATTCCACTTTAGTATTTTTGGTTCACGTATTATTATTGGTTGGCCCCAAGGAAATTAAATAAATTGTTTTGTATGGTGCTCAAATACAAGGCAAAGGCACAAGTTTTCCACTGGAATAGATGCTAACTTATGCATTTTGGTTGGCACATATTCTATTCAACTAAATACCGCTATTTCTAAATGAAAAACAAAACAGCTCACGAATTTTATACAGAATGTCATTGAATGTTTTTGACAAAATTTGAATTGTACAAATACATTTATTTTGGACCAGAGAAGTCGGCTATATTCACTTGTCTTATAAGCCGGGCTTATCAGCCATTCGAAAAAATTTTTTTCTCTCATAAAGAAATCAGCCGGTTTGACCTGTCCGTTCTCAAAATTGTTAAAGTTACTACATGTGTGTCATCTACCACAAAAAAAAAACCAACACAATTAATAAAGTTGCAACATACGCCTCGATGAAAAATACAGGCACTTGCGTCAAGTCGTGAACTTTGAACCTGAGTGTGATCAGATTCCACCACGAGAGAAACCCAATTATTAACCGAGCTGCGCTCAGTTTGTATCCCAAGTACAAATTTGTTGTGCATCATCACTAGTTCAAACTTTTCATATCTTCCAATTAAAGCTTTTACCAACTCTGAAATTCTGGATCCGACGCTAATAAGCCTCATTGGCACCGTACCTTGGCACCGCCAAAACCGTACGCCTCCTACATTGACGCCCGTATCCAGCAGAAGATCCATCTCAACAACCATCCATCATAGCAAATGAATGGAAAGGCTGCAAGCAGAGGCGCTTTAGTTATTCTATTACTGCATGAGAACAAAGCAAGCTGGATTTTTAGTATCCCTTGTACCTGATGGATCCGGAGATTGATCGAGTGCCCATCCGTTGCGAACATTTGAGGGCGAATCTCAGCGGAAGCAGGCCTTTGAGTCCCCGGGATTCTGCGGTAGTACAGCCATATCGAGCTGGGAACGACGCCGCATGGCCGCCCTGGGCGCCTGGCTGCTGTGCTCCGACCCTAGCTCCCGTGCTGGTGCAGCAGGCTCAGCTGCTCTTTTTTTTTTTTTTTTTTTGCGACTCACATAGCTTCATTGATCATGGAACATGGGGGTTACAATCTGCAGTCAACGGACACCGAACACAGGGTGGAGCTGATTGCCACTATTCCACCCTAGTGTCATCTGAGACTTGTTTAGCTAATGTATGGGCTACCTCATTACAACATCTATTTGCATAAACCAGCAAGAAATCTTCAAAAAAAAGTAATATGATCCTTCATCTCTCTGAAGATTGGCGCAACGTGCGATCTTTGGCATCCAGCCTTCTGCCACTGCTTGACCAGCTCTTGGCTGTCTGTTTCCATTTGCAGGCGTTGAACACCTCTTGCTTGAGCTGAGATTATACCATCTCTACATGCCAAAGCTTCCATGAATAGGGGATCCATGCCTGACGGGTACCACTTCGCTGCACCATATGTAAATGCACCAGAGTGATCCCGGAGAACAACCCCTGTTGCTCCTTGCCCATTCGCTTGAGAGAACGCACCATCAACATTGCACTTCACCCATCCTTCCTCAGGTGGGCGCCATTGTTTCCTGACAGGGGCAACTTTCTGTACTGGTAGTTTGGAGATTTGCCATAGATCATGGGCAGTATCCACCGCCCACTGTACAGCTCTGGAGCCTGGTAACTGAGCTTCCCCGTGTCGCTGATTGTTGCGCTGCGACCATAATGCATACATACCCACAATAATAATACTGCGAGTCTTTTCCGAGCAGACCTCATCACGCATCAAGTCACTGGCCCAAGAGAAAGGAAGTAGCTGAGGCAATTTTACTTCGGTTATGTCTTTCGTGCATCTCCAGAACACCTTCGCTGTTGGGCAATCCATCAAAACATGCTGAATCGTTTCTCTTTGGTTATCACATCGCTCACAGAAGCTTACTGGTTCAACGTGTCGCCGATTAAGAATATCTCTGGATGGGAGGAATTCATGCACCACCCTCCACCAGAAAACTTTTACTTTCGGTGGAACAACCAGCTTCCAAATTTTGCTCCATGAGTCATCCCCTGATCCTGTTGGTCCATCACCCTGCCGAGGTCTATTTGCATCAGCTAATTTCTTGTAGGCGGACTTGACCATATAGTCCCCATGTTTCTTAGGCTCCCAAGCCCACCAATCTTCCTCCTGCCGTCTCAGTTGTATCCGCAAGATAGTAGTCACATCAACCCAGACCAACATTCCAATTCCCCTCGTTGTCCAGCAACTCAGAAACCATGGTTACCTGTTGTCCATCTTGGGGCGTCAAGGGCCAAGCATCAAAATGCATTGGGATCCATCTGTCCTCCCAAATATTAGTTGAAGCACCATTACCAATCCTTTTAATCACTCCCCTTGACAATGCTTCCCTTCCTGCAAGTATAGATCGCCAGGTCTGACTCGCATGCTTTTTCCTTGTAGCATTCATAAAATGGCTATCATGGAAATATCTGCCTCGAAGGGTTCTAGCGCACAAACTGTCAGGATGAGTCATAAGCCTCCAACCTTGTTTGCCCAATAGAGCCTTGTTGAACAGATGTAAGTCCCTAAAACCCATGCCACCTGTTGATTTGTGCTGAGTCAGATTATCCCAGCTTGTCCAGTGCAAACGTCTGTTCTCCGCTGATCCTCCCCACCAGTAATTGCAAATGGTGGATCTCATTTTCTTGCAAGTTGTTTTAGAGAGCAAAAAAACAACTCATAGAATACGTGGGAGCTGCCTGTGCTACTGATTTTAGCAAAACTTCTCTCCCAGCACTACTAGCTTTCCTTCCACTCCAAGTACCAACCACATTCTTTATCCTTGTTGGTAGAAATTCAAAAGCCTCTGTGGTGGACCGACCCACCGCTGTTGGCAAGCCCAAATATCGATCAGATAACGCCTCCCTCTGAATATGCAGCTCATGCCTAACCAATTCCTTTACCTCATCAGTACAGTTCCGGTTGAAAAAGACAGCCGATTTGCCCCGGCTAACCTGCTGACCCGAGCCCCGGCTATATGTGTCCAAAATCTACTGAAGTCTGACGGCCCCCCTCTGCGACACTTCTGAGAAGACAATGCAATCATCCGCAAAAAGAAGGTGATACCTATGGAGCGTGGATGCCCACGCGGATACCTCTGGATAAGTACACTGGCCCGACAGTTTTCAGTAGAGAAGATAATCCCTCCGCACACAGCAAGAACAAGTATGGCGATATAGGGTCACCTTGCCTGATGCCCCAGGTGGGCTTGAACGAGTCTGAAAGTGCACCATTGATTTTGACTGAAAACGAAACCGATGTAACACACCTCATGCTCCTCCACTTCATTGATCACACCACACTCCCAGCCAGTGGAGTGGAGTGGAGTGGAGTGGATGCGGCGATAGCCGGCCTAGATCATCAGGAGTTGGAGTGAGAAATAGAGATTGTAAAACGTGGAACGTTCTTTGACACAGAATTTTTCGATGTTGGAACGTACGATCTCAGGACAGAGAACATGGCACCGATCCACGTTTCTTGCGACTGTGGCACAGATCTCTCCGCGGTGTGACGGTGAGCCGGTCCGGCCAGATAATAGCGGATAAAAGCAAACCACCGTACTTATCGAGTAGCAGCACCACGCACCGTGTCCAGCGAGCTGAGTAGTATCATCATCGTATCCGCACGCGATATCGCGCGTGATCCGCTCCGATCCGCCCGGCCACGGGCCACGGGCCACGGCGATCCGGCGACGCCGACGCGCCAACCTCCGCCGCTTCCGTGCGCGCTGTGCGGTGCGTCGCTGCGCTTGCCAACCACGCGTGGTACGTACATGCGTACAGTATGCTGCCGTGGCATGGCCGCATGGGGGGATTGGGAGAACCGAAGGACTGGACAAGGATGTAATCCCCCGTACCTTTTTATTTGTCGCTTCGCTTCCGGAGACATAAATACCGACAATTTTAATAAATAATAAATATCATCAATTAGTATCATAATTAATATCATCGGAAAGATCTTTGGATCTAGTTTTTTAATAATATTATTTGGAGATATAAATATTGTACGTATTTTTTATAAATTAAGTCAAACTTGGGAGAGCGACGGAGTGAGTACAACAAATATTGTACGTATTTTTTAACAATATTGTGCGTATCCCACGATGACAAATAAAAAGTGACGGAGTGAGTACGCTTGGGAGAGCGCGCCTGTTCTCGATCGCGACTTCGCGAGTACAGTGCGGAGTAATGAGCCAATCCGTTTCCAGCAATGTAGTACTCCGTACTACTCCCTCTGTCTCATGGACTTTGTCGTTGGAAAACCGTGTCCCCCTCACAAACACGCTTCCCGGACGACGTTCTCCATGGGACGGAGGGAGTACTCTACTACGACTCCTACCTCTGTTTCAGCTGTGACTGATGAAGCCTGCGATTGTACTAGTATCTACTACTCCTGCCGTCGGTTTTACAGCCGCCTTGAGTACGGGCTGACCGCACTCCTGCCGTCGGTTTTACCGCCGCCTTGAGTGCGGGCTGACCGCCTTGACTCATAGCAATCTGTTCGCTTCCGGTTAAAAAGTTATTTTAGTTTATTAGTTTATAGTATTTTTTTATAGAAATATTTTGACTTATCGGCCGGTTTATAAGTTCTCACTGAACGACTTTAATATCGAAACTGAACAAGGATTTAAATTTTTTGGTTCCAGTTCTTTCAATTCGGTTTTTCGATTTTAGTTATTTTTGTCCAGACTTAACCAGCTGAACAGCCTGAATCAATCCAGTCTGAGTCAAAGCAAGTATTATAAGATGCTATAAAAAAATATATGATAATATAGAAAAAAAAGAGAGAAAAGAGATGGACTATAAACTTATAGCCGATTAAAAATACAAGAACTAAGAAATTTGTAAGAGAGAAAAGTGAACTGTAACTAAGCTACTACTGTATGGATTGACTGAGAAATGACTTGCATATATTTATACAGCCAAATAAAACCTAGAATATTAATCTTGCTCTAAGGGAAAGGACTACTCGTCTAGTATTCCTGCTAGCTTCTTGCAGCAATGCCTGCAGCATGATTGTGTAATGTTACTCCTTAATTAATGAAGCTTTTGTTTTTTTTTAAAAAAAAAGAAGACCACACGAGCGAATCAGCTGGTGCTGGGTCAGCTGCATGCATGCATGCATGCAGTCCCGCACTGGCATTGTTTGTTCTTTGTTGACACGAGTGCCGCGGGCCGCATGTACTACTTACTGTACTGGCACGACGTCGTACTGCGCCACTTCATTTACCACCCCTCCTGCGGCACCGATTTTGTCCAGGATCCGGCAAAATATCGTCAGAAGAAAGACGCCGGTGGAGACCGCGGGTCCGGGTCCTGGCCACCACCACAATCACTCCATCAGTATTCTAGTTACCAGACACTACTGTAGACCGGGCCATCAACAAGCACAGCAATGCAATGCCAAGCGCGCCACAGCAGGGTATAGGCATGGCATGGCATGGACCATTGCTGGATTGGATGGACCTGCGCGCAGATCCCCGGATCCTCCTCGGGGCTCCGGCGTCCCGGACGCGGCAACCAACCAAAACCTCCCCGCGATTCCGTGCCAGCGCTGCTGCTGCTGTGCTGCCTCTGCGTACGCACGTACTACTCGACGTCCCGGCCAGCCACCGAACCCCCCGCTCGTACGCTGGTCGCGCGGCTGGCCGGGGATCTCTTCTTCCCCTGCACGGCCACGCCACACCGACGCCCCGGCCGTACGGTGGTCTTTGTACCGCAAGGGATCGATCCCGGGGAGTCAATGCTGCCCCAATCCATCCCTCCCACCCCGGTTTTCGGCGCTTCAATGAGCGCGTGGTGTGGAGATCTGTTTTCCGTTCTCAATCTCAAGAAAAGGATGCGCGGAAAATGTACGTAGATCCCATCCCCCTCTTCCAATCCATAAGACAAGATACAAGAACACATACTCCCTCCGTATTGCAAAAAAACATTGTTCTAGCTCACCCCTCACTTGCGAAAAGAATGTCGTTGTGCACCAGAGCTGCTTAATTTGGATGCTAAATGCCCTTGCCTCATCGATCTCAGCAGGGAGTTGAACCCGTGTGGCCTACAACCCAACCTGACTACGCTAGCCAATAGACATACGTGACTTTCCAATAAACAGTGTAGTCGTTGTAGTATTTAATAAGGGTAGACAAGAAAAACTATACCCTAATTAATTACTCTTTGGTATGCTAAATACTGTACTAAACGTTATTTTTTACCAGTATGAAGGGAGTAGGAGACAAGTACTCACTCTGTTCTTGAAAAGAGTAATTTCTAGAGTTGTTCTAAATAAAAAAATTTTAAACTTTGATTGAATTTCTAGAATAAATATTAAGATCTATGTTATTAAATTAGTATTATTGAATTTATTATAGAATATATTTTATGTCATGGGCGTTGTTATTCTTTTTTTCTATAAATTAGTCAAACTTAAAAATGATTTGACTAGTATGGATTCTAGGTATCACTCCTTAAGAGATAGAAGGAGTATATGAGCGAGCATCTCTTCATTTTTTTATCCCCGAGTAGTGAATATATAGGTTCCTTATATAGCTCAAAGATGGCGCTTTAACTTCTTCAATCGAGCTTCAAGAGTTAATTCGTTAATAAGCCCACTCACATAACTAGTTTCATAACAATCCCATCTTGGATTATTACCATGACTGATTCATGCCTCGTCAAAAACCTTACATGAGAAACTTCAGAAGAACTCAACAAGAAAAAAGAGTACAACATATGTCTTCACAACAAATTGTAACCTTCTGAATCATATCATTTTAAATTCTCTATAATTCTGATCAAGGGCTAATATTCCATCAAGAGTTAATATTGTAGGCAATGCTCCCCTTGAACCTTGCAGAACAATCTTGTTGTGCAAAGAACGCTTTCTAAAGAAAGCATATGCACACAGAGACTTAACAAGTATATTGCATACGTTGCAAGGATCAATTGATAAGCCTAACCTTACTTTAGTGGGTACTGTTTAAGACTTTCAAAGTCTCGTGAATGATGATGAATAATTGTAAATACTCCCCCCGACCACTACATCCATTGAAGGCATTTATTTCCAATGACATTAACTATTATTTTTAAAAGTAGACATGGATAAAGCAAGGAGATTACAAGATTTCATAGCACTTATTTTTTGTGATGTTTGTTGCGTTGTTCTTCGAGAACATTAAGAATAGAGAAGAACACCGAGAGATACTTATTCTGATCTATCATGCATACATCAGGATACATATTTGTGTACAAAAAAATTATAATGACACATATCTTTGAGATGTGATTAATAATCATTAATCCTTATATCATTGATTTCTCTATTCATAATAATTGTGATCCTTCTAGGGCTGATTACAAATTCTTCGAGAATTTTTATTACACAATAAGACATTGCAAATCTGTATTTCTAGCGTAACGGGAAATATTGCTAGTAACACCAAATATATTATATCAGTTTTCAGAGGATACCTCAATTCAAAAACTTCAAGTGGAGAACATATTATATCAAAGTATACACACACACACACACACACACACACACACACACACACACACACACACACATTAAAACCTCATGAAATGCACATGTGCTTATGGTATACTTTTCTTTCTTCCAGTATGTCTTTTCATTTTTATCTCCCAGGTCATATATATATAGGTCTTTATTCCTTTCAAGGAATTCATGTTTTTGTGCATTCAAAATTACAACCATATATTCTTTCAAAGAAAAATCCTTCAGTGAGTTGTTATCTTTACAGAAACACCACTTCTCATGATAGATAATATTAATATGAGATTTATAAGTCGCTCTTCATGCATGTTCAGAACCCCTTAACCATGCCATTAAAGAATTCGGTCATAACTAACAATGGGGCATTGTGGGACCTTGCCTGGGGAGGATCGGACGCCCGCCAGGAGATCCGGCGCCGCTCGTCGCGGTCGGCTCCGGGTCGCTGGTGCCGCCTGGCGGTTGTCGAACACACGCACGGCCGGTGCGGCGCGCGCGGTGGCCACGCGCGACGTACTACCCTGGACGTACGCGTACTGTTACGTGTACTGGGACGAGGGTTTATGGGGGCAGCCGTGCTTCGGACCGGACGACGACTGATGAAACCCCGGCCATGCGGCGTACGGTCGTCGTCGGGTCAAGGGATCGGACCGGCCGCCGGCCTCTATTCTGGTACGGTTTCCTCTGCCGCGAGGGAGGAAGGACAACGATGGCCATCGGCCAGGCTTCTCTTCTCCCTTCGGCCACCAACGGCAGCAGCACGGGCACTGCAGGTGGCCGGCCGGCCGGACACGCACGGCGCCACTTGGTCGGGTACTGCGTGCGGTCGTGTGACCAGCTTGGAGACGAACGGGGACGACTGCAATGCAAGAGTGTTGTTATCCACTCCTAGTCGTGTCTACGTAACGTTGTACAAGCAGTACGTACAAAAGAGAGTCTGGTAGCAAGATAGTAATTTCTAGGGGTGCACACAATACCCGTAATGTTTTCCCTCATTTCATCAATAAAAAAAGATAAGTAATACTGTATATAAGACACGGCAGTAGTAGCTACGGCAGCCAGCCAAGGACCAGGCCAACCGCCAACCTGGAACTGATCAAGCCCGTGACGTGAGTGAGAGCAGAGGGAAGAAACCTGGGCGGCGATGGGGTGGGGGGGGGTGGCCCGTGTCCGTGTCGCCCGTGTACGCGGTGGCCAAGCGAAGCGATAGCGAGACGACAAGGGACGAATCCACGAGACCGGCGCGTGACGACGACGTCTCGTCCACGTTGTTCAGCAAGCAGAGGATCGGAGGACCCTTACCTGCACTGCTGTCTCGGACCACGACCATCCATCCACCACCATCATCCAAGGATCTTGCCGAGATCTTAACACCCTGCCACAGTGCCATCTGCCAGCCAGCCGCGATCCGGCCGGCAGATTTGGGTTTTGTTTGCTGCTTCTCCATACCAATCCATCTTCCAGAGTCCAGGTTTCCTGCCTTGCCGTCTCGGTCTCGCCGAGGCTACCACCTCTCTCTCTCTCTCTCTCTCGCCGAGGAGCGACGGGAGACGGGCAGAGACCGACGACCGACCGCAGGACGGACCTCGACATGCAAAACAAGCTGAGGAGGAGACCTGCCGGCCGGCTCCATCGGGTCCCTACCTGCGCCGCGCGTACTACGCTAGCTAGCCAGCACGTCGTGGTCATGCGTAGTAGTAGTACTGTACACTACTCCTACGTGCCTAGCTAGAAATAAAGGGCTCCCATTTCCTTCCAGCGAATCTGGGAAGAGTACGAGGGGCAAGCAGATCGATAACGCTTTATCTACACACACCCAACCCATTCGTGAGAGACGCAGGCAGAGGCAGGCGTGTGACCCATGCGTTTCATTTCCTCGGCAAAGGTCGTCAATTCAGCTAGCCTTGCCTTTGCTACGCCGTCCTGCTCATCCTCATCCTCAGCACAAGCACAAGCATGATCCGATCCGAGAGAACGAACGATGATACGATCGCCAACCGGAACCAGGCAGAATCCCCGGCCTGTGGCGACGCTTTTTTGCATTGGAGCCAGGCAGCCAGCCAGCCCAAATTTTGCCGGCCATCGGTGCACTGCGCGCAGGGCAGGGGGAACACGTGCGTGCCATCGCTTTGACGCCGCATACTGTAGCTGTAGTAGGCCTGGCCATATGCATGCCTGCCTCCCATAATGTTATGTTCGTGTGATGTGCAAGCAACAGGGAGAGCGGGGCATGCATGACATGATGCTGCCACTGTGGGCGTACTACTACTGTGATATAATAATGGCCCTCCATCTAGATTCGCATCGCAGTCGCAGCCAAGCCAAGCCAACCGACCGGCGGGTCAAAAGATCAGCTGCGACA
Organism: Chrysopogon serrulatus; assembly: GCA_015844335.1. Classification (NCBI taxonomy): domain Eukaryota; kingdom Viridiplantae; phylum Streptophyta; class Magnoliopsida; order Poales; family Poaceae; genus Chrysopogon; species Chrysopogon serrulatus. The sequence goes on along the minus strand of JADLZL010005269.1, from coordinate 188,931 downwards.
GATCTCATCCATCTTTTGTTTTGGCCCAGGTCAAATGCGCGAGATCTCCAAGCGATCCGAGGCTTGATGCCGCGGTCGAGTCGATCTCTCCATTGCGCTTTTGGTTGGGGGTCCTGTTCCTTCATTATGATGGTGCTCTGATGCAGGCTCGACACGCATGCATGCGCCATCGATCTACCGCACCAAAGGGAAAGCCCCCTTTTGGGAGAACAATATCAACAGAAAGCTCTAAAGGACCTCTATTTCCTCTTTTGCACACGTCATGGACTCATGATCGATAGTATAATAGTGGGTTGCTTTCTAGGCCGCCTCCTTTATAACAAACAGAAACACAGTAGATGCGTCCAACTCTGTCTACTAATAGTATAGGATTTATAAAAAAAATCTAATTGGAGGCCTTAAAGTCTATGTGCCTCTTATTTTGTTTGAGTTTTCATAGGAGACCCTAATCATGTGCTTTTATTCCTTCTATTAATTCTTGTGGGTTGGGAACTTTGCTTATCATCAAAACATGCCCGCCCGTATATAAAAGTCTGTGTAGCGCTGTGACCAAAGCCTCCTAATTTTAAGGGCTCGGCCTTGCAAAATGTGAATGTTCGAGTTTACAAAACTCCACTCTGACATCAGTCATAAGTGAGGTAAGATATTTCCTTTTCTTTTTATTTTGCAAAAATAATAAAGGCGCACCACAAACAGGGTCACCCATCAATTTTTGTATGGCGACGTCGCACTGCATGGACTGTAAGGAAATTCGTCCAGTCAATGTCAGCGCTTCCGCATCGAAAACCTCATGAGTACTCTCCTATGTTCTTTTTTCTTCTACACCTTAATTCCACAACAGTGCCTCTCTGATGGGTACAGAACGAACTCATCATAGTCCTATGTGGGTTCTTTGCTACAGTTGGTGAAGAAACCGGAGCTCGTGAAAAAAAAAAAAACAGTTTCACCAGCTCCCAATTATAAATAGCTCATGCTATAGAACCATGATAGATGAAGCCAAAGTTGAAGAAGCCATACCAAACATGGTCTAATGGAAATTTGTTGTAGAGCATCCTTCAATATTAGCATTTTTCTAATAGACGCTACTCAACATTTATCTTTGCTAGAGAACACTCTCTTCAATTGTAGCAATTAGCTCATAGATACTATGGCTATTAATAAAATAATAGTTTTCAAGATTAGAGTGGAGAGTGAAGTTAAAAGTGATCATTATGTGTCTGTGGCTATTCTACCCAACCTTTAATAGTTTTTTTTTTTTTTGATAATACGAATCTGTATTCCAGGTTAAGGGAACACGTACATGCATACAAACGCACACAGACCCGTACATAAAGGATACGGAAACACCTGTCCCGGCCAAACTTCACGAAAGACCCCAGAAAAGAAAAGAATTACAACGAAGCCCCTAGAATCTTCGTGAACCACCGATGCTCGACACCGTCGCCGCTGGCCATCGCCGAAGAAGAAGCTGCCGAACATCACCTTGAGCAGGAGAAGTCCCTTCGCACGGTGGCTTTGAGTGGAGTCGAAGTAGACACCCGTCGAAGAAGACGGGATGAAGCCGTCGGCGATCACCCATTGACCGGGGCGGCGCCCCAACTTCTCCAACTCCCGAATCCTGGCTCGCCGTCGGTGACCGTCGTCGCCGAAGAGGGATGGAGCCAGAACCGGCCAACCAGCAACCACAATCCCGCAAATAGTTCCGTCTCCTTGCAAAAGAAAGCCAGAGGCGACATCACTTGAAAGATGCGCCGCCGGCCGACTCCAAAGCAAATCTTCACGGCCACTCCGATGGCGCCGGAGGAAGAAGCCGTCACCGGGGCAAGAAGGAGGCCGGAAGAACTTATTCCGCATCGCGCCGCCGCCTCCGCTACGCCCGACGCCGCCAGACACGCAAGCCGCGGAGGATTGACACACTCCCGGCAAGACCAAGCTCCGCCGCCGAGAAGCGACGGCGAGCAGAACCTAGAGCTAGAAGGAAACCTAGCTAACCTAACTACATCCGCGCGCCGGATCCCCGGTCCACCTCCATCTCCGGTGCCGAAGCGGACGCCGGAGAGGGAAGAGGCCGGCGGATCTGCCGCCGAAAGCTCGCGTCTCCCTCTTTTCTCCCCTTTCAACTGTAGCAGGGGAAAGGGATAGAAGAGAGGAGAAGTTCAGTAGTTTGGGTCCCAACCTTTAATAGTTACAAAACAAAGAATCATAACTTTTGCGTACGAAGTTAGATGAGGACATGCTTCATATTTGAAAAATTCTAAATTTAGATTTTGAAATATAAGAAAATAAAACAAATATTTAGGACTCTAAATGACTTAACTTTTGTAGAGACCATATGAGGTCATTTAAAAATTCTATTTTTAATTTTAGAATCTAACAATGTAAAAAGAATGTTGGTATTGTAAATGATTTCAAACAGAAAACTTGTAAACTATAAAGTTATCAATCCGTATCGTGGCAATAATGAATGGCTATGTGCAAAACTCTGAAGATGTCTCAATATATATATTTTTTGTAAAGAATTGAGCTCTAAAAAATGAAAACATATATGATTTATAACTATTTAAAGTTTGACATAAAATACCTAGTGGCAATGGTTGTTTTGAACTTCTCTCTCTCCCTCCTAGAAACTGTTATTTTAATAACTATGGCTTCCTTTGTTTCATCAGGTTTCTAAAGGAAAAATACAGGAATAATCCACAATTCTTTGGAATGGGTACTGTAGAGAAATTTGGTTCATAGGAAACCAACCAAGTAAAAGTAAAGGAATTTTTTTTTTTGCTATGATTCAACTTTTACAAAAAAAACTGCAGGAAAGAAACATTTACTGTAGCTTCATTGTTTTAACGGGAAAAGCATAGGAACGAAGCAAATCATTTGCTCAAGATAAAGAGCAGAAAGGGGGAGCCGAGAGGCCAAGAAATGATATCAGGATTTTCTTATATGAAATTAATTTCATTAGAGACAGGAATATGGTTAAAATTTCCTATGTTTTTCCTAGAGCCATCCAAACACGCATGGATTTTCTATGGTTGCGTGCTCCTCTTGTGAGCACACTACCTGGCCCAAATTGTCGTGGTTCATCTGTGTGCGGTATGCACACTCTGCAAAAAAAAAAATCTATGGTTACAATTCCTCTGTTTTCCATATATACTCTTGCATATTCCTGTGTTTTTCCTGTTTCTAAGTTTTTTTTATTTCTACATTCCAAAGGAGACCTATATTGTCAACTTGGTCTAGCTAATGCAATGGTTAAAAAGTATCCTCCATCAAAAGACAATTGGGGGTGTTCGACTGGTCATATAAGCTGACTGATTTGGTATGATAAAAAAATATTATTCGAATGACTTATAAATCTGGCTCAGAAGACAACCGAACATGGCAAATATTAATAGTTATCGGCAAATATCAAAATTGAAGGACACTTTCCCTTTAGAATATCTTAAAGAAAATCGAAATTGAAGGGTGTTGTACTATAAATTTACCCCCTGCTCCAAACTCTAGGTAAAGCTGGTCCACATGCAGATGATCAACAGGAATGTGCGCGCCGGACGTGCAGTCCATATCCATCCATTTTCCGACTTCGCCTGCGCCGGGGATCCTCTGATACTCGCTGCGTGACAGTGTGTAGGAGTATTCACACGCATGCGTACCCGCCGGCAGGCAGGCGCCAGTGCTGCCCTCGATTCGCGAACACCAGGATTGCATGATCCCACTTCCTCGCAAGCGTCCACGCGCTCGCAGCCAAAAAAAAAAAAAAAAAAAATTGACACAGCTCGATCGGCGCCGCCGTCGCACTGTCACCGCCCGTATCTCCCCGAATTCAATTCGCGTGGCCGCCGCCCGCCGGGCGCCGGACTTGGGAGGCCTCTCTGTTGTGTTCCTGCCCTCTCTGGGACGATGGCTGCCAGCAGCCAGATACCACTCTCTCTGCGACGGCCGAGCAGGGTTCCTTTCCTTCCTGCGTGCACTGGCACTGCGCTGCGCAGCGCAACACGCCGTCCGTCGTAGGCGTCGTACTCGTACAGCGCCGTGCGTGAACCCGCCGCGCCGCCCGACGCGCCGAGTACGTAGTAGCTGACGACACGCGATCAACATCGTTGTTGTAGCCGCGCCGCTGCCCCCTGCATGCGTTGGCGTCGGCGTTGCTGCACGCAATGCTTTGTCCGGCTGCGTATGAAGGTTTGCCAGTTATGAGATGTACAGTTTGAACACCGATCTTGCGCTGTTGCGGGCCGTACGCGTTTGAACACCGATCTTGCACTGTTGTCGTGGATCGAGATCGAGCGTACTAATATACTCCCCCGTACTTTGTACTCCTAATTTAATGCCGCCATTACGTGTGACAACCGAGATAGTATTGTACAATGTTGTAAATAGCATACGTTAGATACTTAACGGCGTTTTTCTTCTCTAAATAAAAGATATAACCGAGGCTATTTAATTTAGTGAATTTTATAGAAAATTATGATTTTTTTTGCTTAAAAATATTTAGCTAAGAAAAATCGTATTACATGGATACTCAAACACATGTATAGGTCCTGTTTAGAACCGTTGGTGTATGAAATCAAAGGCTCGGATGGTGTGCTAAGATGACACTAGGATGTATACTGGTTTAGGCACAATGTCCCTACGTTCAATTGCAAGCTGCTCGTGTTACTCACAATTGTTTATAGTGTGTGTGTAAGGTTGTGGGTAAGCAAGAGTTGATGCCCGTGCAAGGCGCCTCGCTCCCACTTTTATAGGTTAAAGGCCAAGCCGAGAGTATAAAATGAGAGAAGTCAAAGTGGGAAAAGAACAAAGAGAAAAAAAAGAAAGGGTAAAAGGTCCTCCAGGTCAAGTCATCCTTTTCTCCGTGCGAGTCCCACTGACCTTCGTAGTTGAAGATGAGGGGACTGCTCCTCGTCATGCTCCTTCAGCTACTGGGACTATTTCACGTCGTGCTCCTGTAGCTACTGTTGCCATACGCAGGTTGCGCCATGCTAGCCTTGGTGACCGTCTTGTCACGCATGCCCCCGTTAGGCACCACACTGTGACTTGACGGTACAATGCCGGCTGATACATCGTTGTGGGTGACATGCGCTGCCCTAGGGTGGCCTGTCACTGTTTTGAGTCAAATCGCGACACACCCGCTCATGTTCGGATGTCCGACGCACCTGGAGCCTACGCCCTGTCGCGTTGGTTGGAGACCATGCGGGGCTACCAAAGCAACCTTTCCTAGAGGACGCGCCCGACCATTTGAGTTCTAGGGGTCGGGCGAGACGGTCTTTGTGCTCCGAGGGATCGGGCGAAGTCTGATCCCCCGCCTAAAGGGCCGGGCGAGGGAGGGGGGGGCTGTGCCCTCGGGGTCAGACGGACCTGTTTCTACATCTCCGTGGCTAAGTACAGCCGGATCCACTTTCTTGGGGTCGAACGGGAGCTGCGCTATTACCCTTAACTGCAGGGGTGACTCAGCGTCCTTATGGTTGTTAACCCCACTATTGGGTATCCTAAATTTTGATATTCGACAAGAACTAATTATCTCATGCAGATAGTTGGAAATCAGCAAACTGTCCCGCCGCTTTTCTTCCTCGTGCTTCGTCACTTACTCGAGTGTCCACGCCTTCCTCCTCCTTGCTCGTTGGAGGCTGAAGGGACATGTGGTCAACACAAGGTTGACCACCTGGCGCCGAATCTAGATTGTCCCATTGGCACACTGTCACTCTATCATCGGAGCAATGCTTCCTCGCCAACCACAATTGGAGTTGCTGCACGAGCAACGCGACTTTGATGAGCCTAAGTTGAACCTAGACATCTAGCTCTGTGAGGGGTTCTTGTCACTGACGAACGAGCTCCCTCCTCTTCCTCCTCGCTGAGCTGCGCCTCATCCTAGCTGGAGCTTTATGCTCCTGCTCTTTCTCCAGCTTCTGCTCTTTCTCATCGGGCTCTCCAGCTTCTGCTCTTTCTCATCGGGCTCTCCAGACTCTAAAAAGATAGTTTTTCACATGACACTTCTTGTAAAATCTATAGAAAAATCAAGCTTAGAAGAAAATCATATAAAAGCCGTCTTAGACAGGGCCAAATACATGCTCATATGTGATATGTCTTCATATTAATTACTTAAAATTCACTAAAAAAAAGTCAACATACTCAAGCTACAATCAACGTTCACATTCATTAGAAACTCAAAATTCAACTGTTTAATAATTATTTAATGGTTTATCAAGTAAAGAACATGATGTGTAGGTACAGGTTATATACTCCTCTAAAATAAGGAATAAATATTTGCCTTTGGTCATAATCAGTAGTTGTAAAATATTTTGTAGCAACGAAATAACAATGTCTAGATGAGTTAAAGCGTCATTAGTTACAGAGACAGAAATACTTAGTAGTAATATCAAAGCGGTCGACCTTGAAATAAGCTACGCTAATACTGAAGCTGGCTATTTATGCAACAATGATATTGCATCAGTATGGATGAAGAAACCCTAACAGTGTTGGACCCCAGCTACTTTTGTAGATTGAAAAGATCCACGTCTTCGTACGTATGTTTTCATATCCAAATTCCAAACAGGCTTTTAAATGAAGCCCCAAGAATCGTGATGTCGTGAATACTCCTATATATCCAGCTCCTTTTCGTGCGTGCATCATGGTACTTACTGACACATATCTCGTATCATCAAGTTTGGTCGTGCTATTCATTCATGTATGTATCGCGTGCAAATCCGGTTAGCGCACAGGACGCGCGGTACACTGTCAGAACCAAATGAATGCAACAAAGGCAGTCTAGAGTCGATTAATTGCAGCAGATTTCGCAGCAGAGAACAGGACATTTCAACAAGGCACAGCCGCGGGGGCCTACCAACAAAAGGAAACAATAATCCGAAACGACTGACCTGATCTCGGCTCTGTCTGTGTGCTGCTAGCTCGTATATATGCTGCAGTTGTACAGTATTATTGCTGATGTACGTATTCACCGTATCTCCGCTGTTAATGAATCGATTGTTTTAGCTTTGTATATCCACGGTAGGCACATCAAGGATCAAGAAACATAAATAAACACTGTAGAAGTAAGCGTACAGCGGCATTACACGCTGACATGCTGTCTACAAGCCGTGTAGGCGTGTTTGTGAAAAGATAGACTTTTCTACCTGCGCATCACTAAAAATAATTAATGTAAATGTGCATGGGGTGTGCATGGGGTGATGATCGTATTGATCTCCATTATTTAACAATTATCAAATATGTTTTCTTAATGAGTCACCTAATAATGACAATAATAATCTATATTAAAATGTACTCCCTCCATATAGGAATATAAATCAGGAATAACTTTTAAGTTGTTGAGTTTGAAGATGTGAAAATTATATGAATAGATTTGTCTTGAAAAATACTTTCATAAAAGTATAAATATATCACTTTTTGATGAGTATTTTTATAAAAATATGAAGACAAAGTTATATTTTCGAGACCGTGTCATTGTCTAAAATAATATTCTTTTTGCTATACGGAGGAAGTATTAATACTATTTCATTCGTCCCTAAATTATGGCTCATTTTGGCTTCTCTAGGTACTAGATTTTGATATATACACTTAGATAACATTATGCCTATATTGTGTATAAAAAAATATAGAATGACCTATAATTTAGAATAGATGTGATACATGACACAAAATGCAACCAGATACATTAGACAATTTTATAATCTGACAAACATTACAACATTCAAACATGTATCGTATAATTAATTGCAAGTACTTGTTTTTTAAGGAAAAAAATGCATGGATATACTCATTGTGATTTTTATCAGAGAAATTGACATTGCAGGTACTGCTGACAAAAAGTTGTAACAACTATTTATCAATAATAGATTCATATTCAAATTATTCTTTTGCATGTTGATTTGTTTGATTTTGTCTAAAAAAACATACAATAGATTTTTTCATGGAATATATTTTTATTATATATATATATTTTTGGTGCCATAAATATTGATAATATGATGTTTTCTATAAACTTAGTCAATGTAAGATGCTTTGACTTATTTTAAGGTGGAAGTAGTATAGTTTTTTTTTTTAAAAAAAAATTGTGGTCATTATTTACTCATAAAAGCTTAAGGAAGTTGATCGATCGCGCAATCCTATGTGCCTAGCACGTGTGTATCCATCGGCTAATCTAAAAACGAAAAGGCATGGGAAAGAATAAAGAGGGGAAAGAGTTCCTAATACAATATAGAAGACAGAATGAGACAATATAATATATAAATAGTATAGGATTATTGACGCAAAATTGTCTTATATATTTTAGGTCTGAGATTTTGAAAAATATTGGAGAAACCCAACAAATGTGCTTCAACTTTTTTTAGTCACTTGAAATACCCATCAATTTAGGAAACATTTTTTTAGAAACTATCGGAGATTCTTGCGCGCGCGAGTGTGAGAGAGAGCAAATATTTTGATTAGATATACTCATCAAAATTACTCGCAAACTTCTAACACTGTGCCTATTAAAATTATATTTAGTTGCATGGGTCATATGTTCGATCGTTTTGTTCTTGAGACTTGAGGTTCCCACATAGACGTGGCGGAACCAGTGCCGGCCCTAGGGGAGGGGCAGGGTGTGTGATGGCCGAGGGCCCAAGCCGGAGAGGGGCCCAAGCCTATGTATACAAACCCCCAGTCCCTATATACCAACGTCTTTGTATTTGTACGTGTCTTTCCGCTTGTACGTAGTGCCGGCCCAACAAGAAGCAAGCAAGTAGTGCCGGCCTTTGTATGTGTCTTTTTCGGTTTCACCACCATACAAGCCAAGGAGCCACGCCGCACGCCCGCATCGTCAATTTGCGGAGTTGCGACTTGCTCTCGCCGCACACAGATGGTGATCGAAGGGCCTGTGGCGGAGATCGAAGAACGGTGAATGACGCAACGACGGAGGCAAAGCGAGATAGGGCCTTCTTCGCTTCTCGCCAAGTCGTCGATCAGACCCTAGGTATTTTTTCCTATTTACTTTTTAATAATCTGAATTTACCATCGAGAGAGATCTTGGACACTTTTAATCTTAATCCTGTCCTTGATGATTTTGCATCAAGAAATGCCCAAAGAAATATATTTTTATGAGAAGCGATGGATATTACGAAATTATGTTCTTCCTTAAGATATTTGTTTTGTCTACATTGTTCCTCGACAAATATAGACATGTTAAATTTAAATCATTGGATTTGATTTCGCTTTGCAAGAAAATTAGGACTTATATATATTATAAAATTTTATATATAGTCTAGAGAGGCCATCGCGACAAGTTCGCCAGAGGGCCCTTCAAATCTTAGGACCGCACTGGGCGGAACACACCCATGAACCTTGTCAAGCTAAAGGCTATTAGTTTCCCAAATCTGCGATAGACAACATACATAAAAGAAATAGCACACCGTCGCACACGATGCTTATATATACTATAGTACAGCAAGTAGCTTAAGCCCTAGTCACTACCCAGCCCATTGACCTACTAACCACACACGTTGCAAGTTGTTACACCGAGACAAACTAACACCAACGAAGAAATTCATTGTAATGGCAGCCAGATCGAATTCGAATCCACGTGCTGCATTTTCTAAGCCCACGACCATATCTAGCTACTACGTACATGACAAAATAAATAAATAAATTAGGGCCGTTAGCTAGGGTCGCCGCGCGAATCAAATCAAATCGGCTGAATTCAATGGAGACTTTCTAAACAAATCAGTGATCAGGCACGGCCTACTAGTAGTTGGTTCTGAGCAATATATATACTCGCTAGGTACACGAATGCTTATACTTCCGCCGTACCAAAAAGAACGACGTTTTGGGTGTTCATGCCACAAGTTTGACTCGATTTACGTAAAAAATACGTATAATATTTATATCTCCAAATAAATTTGTTAAAAAACTAGATCTAAAGATCTTTCCGATAATACTAATTATGATAATAATCGATGATATTTATTATTTATAAAAATTATCGGCATCCGTTTCTCGGGAAGCGAGAACATCATTCTTTTTGGGACGGAGAAAGTATATAGCTAGAGATAGATGTGCATGAGCGTACATGCATTAGTTTCACTCTTTGTAATAAGTAGTATATTGGAATTTGTTACCGTCCAACAGCTACAGCTTCAATGTCTTTTCATATTTCCCCTCTGCCTAAGACAGAATGTCAGACTATCCTACATGGCTCTCACCCAATATCTATGATGGAGTTGCACCTCCTAATTGGTTCCATTCTATCAACAACGTATTATAAGTCAGTAAAATTTCTATTAGGCCTCGTTCGATTTTGCTGGAATGGATCAGAATAGGGCACGAATTATTCCAGATTGATCAAAACTATATAAATTAATGAATGGTTTTCAGTGGGATTAATTCCAGGGGTCCGTTCTCTGACAACCGAACGGAGCCTTAAGGAGATTCTGACTAATGATGCAATGACAATGCCAAACATTCAGAGCAATTGGTAGTGGAGTCTAGTCCCTTAGTCCCTTCGCCCTAAATAAACAAATAAATAAATAAGCTTCTAGAGTCTTTTAAATATTTTTTTTCATTTCTACCGATTTCATATAAAGGAGTAGTAATATCTATAATAACGAGCTTGAATCCTGACGAGTAGTTGCAGACTTGCAGCCATGTATGGGTCTTTTTTTATCATCTCTTCTTAAAAAGCAGCGAAGGGCAACCAGCCTGAGGTCGTCGACTTTTATTGCCGCATAGTCTTTCTGGCGATCCAGGAAAGGAAAGGGACGAAAATGATGAGACGACGGGCAAAAAAAAAAAAAAAAAAAAAAAGGCGCGGAGGGAGGAAGAAAAGAGCAGCCGAACAAGGTTGAGGAGAGATTCCCCGACAGCAAAATCTAGAGGGAAAAGCAATTTCCCCGTGCCCAGCGAGCCACCCCCTCCCGTGGGCCCCACAGCGCGCTCGAGTGGGGCCCGCCGGGCGCTCCTCCTCTCCGTCCTCCCTGACTCCGTCTTTCCTTCTTTCGTTCGTTCTTCAGAGAGTGGTCTCTCTCTCTCTCTCTCTCCCCGTCCGGGGCCTGGTGGTCACCTGTGTCGTCACGCTTTATAAGAGCACGCGGCGGCCGGCAATCCTCTTCCTCGCCATCCATCCTTGCCGCGAGTAGAAGAAGCTCTCGCTGCTGCCGCTGCCACTGCTACCACTGCCGCCGCGCCAGCTGGAGAGGAGGAAGAGCAGAGTGACACTGAAACAGAGGAGCCGAGCCGAGGGGGGAGCGACGAGCGAGAGAGGCCGGCCGACGGAAGGAAATCGACGATGGAAGCAGCAGGAGTAATGGAGGTGGAGGAGGGCGTGATGAGGGTGCTGCTGGTGGACGACTCCCCCGTCGACCGCCGCGTCGCGCAGCTGCTCCTCAGCAGCAACTCCTGCGCCGGCTCATTCCACGGTCAGCCTCCTCAGCCCTCTGAGCTCTCATTCATGGCCACCACCTCCTGCTCCTCCTCCTTTGATTCCTTCGTTTGCATCGCTCGAAGGCTCACGCATTTACAGACTCATCTGCTTCTCTCTGGTTTTCACCTCCTCCTGTGTTGTCATGGCCTTCTTGAGTTCGCTCGTGCCACTTTTCTCTTATGTTTTTACTAGAATTATTACAACACCCGATTCTGAACAACAGCTCGTGTTTGCAATGTTTCATCCAGTCATCGCCGTGGACAGCGCCAAGAAGGCCATGGAGTTCCTCGGCCTCAAGGACGGCGGCGGCGGCAAGGTAACAAACAACAGCCGAACCACCTGCCTTCCTCCCTCCCTCCTCGATGCTCATTTCAGTTTCAGACACCAACAAATCCGCCCAGGTTTAAGCCTGAAGCCGAGCATAATAGGATTGATTAGTCGTAGAATTAGCAAGCAGTAATTAATCCCAGCCCGGCCGCCGTGCCGGCCACTCCAGTTGGAGTGGAGTTCGTCACAGCGAGCGAGAGGGGGATTGCATGGGCTCCTGCACCACCTGTCGGCGACCCGCCGGCCCAGCCCAGCGCCGCGCCGCGCCGTACCGTACGGCCCACGCGTCCGCGCATGCGCGCGTGACGGCTTCTGTTCTCTTCTCCGCCCCTCTTTTTTGGAAGCAAAAGGTCGCCGCTTTTCATGGCGCTAAAGCAAAAGAAAAGAAAGGAAAAAAAAACCTGCCTGCCTGCCGTCCGTCACTGCTCTGCATCCACAACCACAAAGCTGCCTGCCTGCCTCTTGTTTAGTGCTGCTAGCAACTGCGGCTGTCCTCATACTAATGCTAATACTACTAGAATGCTTATGACAGTAGTGTTACTGACGCATTAGAGGGTTAAATATGGCGTGATTTTGCTGGGTGTCATGTAAAAGCTCAGCACGGGATGGAGAGTGTGTAGTTGCAAACTAGGGACAGACAATAGGGTGCCTGCCTGCACTCCATGCTGCTGTGCAGACTCCAACGGAATCCTGTTCCTCCATGACTCCATCCATCCATCCCTGCCTGTTTTTTTACCCCACCTCTCTTTCAGGCCTCCTTTTTTTACCTTAAATTTCTGTGCCTCCATTCACCAGTTGAGCAGTTCTTTGTTTACTACTACTAGTATATGACCACATCTTATGAAAATGTGGCCCTAAATTAAACTTGTGATGACGCTGTCTTTGCAGCAGGAGCAGGCCATCGACATGGTGCTCACGGACTACTGCATGCCTGAGATGACCGGCTACGACCTCCTCAAGGCCATCAAGGTACCACACTACTACTGCTGCTGCTGGTGCTGTTGCAAGATCATCAGTCAAGTTGGGCGTTTCTGCATGTGTTCGCTTCATTTCTGCATCTCAGTTTCACATGCTGCAAATTAAACTTGGCAGGCACTGAACCCTCTGAAGCCGATCCCGGTCATCGTCATGTCGTCAGAAGACGAGCCACAGAGGATCAGCCGGTGAGCCGCCAACCTAGTACTATCTTTTTGTTCCCCTGGCAGAGTAGATTATTCATTTAAGTAGGTGTACAAAAAGAACAAAACAAAACAAAAGAAAAGAAAAGAAGCGAGTAAAAGCTAAACTAGCTTTGGTCCCTCCGTCGTCCTTCCCCTCCGTGAATGCCTGCTGATGCAGTAGCAGACGAGGTTAATTAAAAGCCCAGGCCATTACGAAGCTCGCCCTGATGTACTGACGTGTCACGGTGCCTCGATGTCAGTGAAGAACACTCATAATTTCATCACTCGCCCCGTGATTGACACTGTGCTGAAGGAGTACTAGTAGCTTGCCAGTCGGTCCAGTCCGGTCCGGTCCGGTCGGTCGTCCTCTTGTGTACTACGTACCGGCGGCCTTTGCTGCCGTTTATGAGTCCCCAAGGACGGACGGACTCGCGGCGGCCGGCCCCGGCAGCGGTACGAGACAGAGATCACGTCTCTGCTCGCGCATTCATGCGGAATCTTCAGGCCATCCATGCATGATCGTGCAATGGCACTGCTCCTAGTCCCGATTCTGCAGGCGATCATTCATGGGTGTGCTACGACGAGTACTAACGGCCTCGTTTCTTGCTCGGAGCAGGTGCCTGAACGCCGGCGCCGAGGACTTCATCGTGAAGCCGCTGCAGAGCAAGGACGTGCAGCGCCTCCGGAACTGCTCCGCCGTCGCCGCGGCGGCGAGGGGGCACGGCAGCAAGGTTGCCGCCGCCGCGCCGTGCGAGGCCGCCGTCGTGGCCAGTAAGCGGAATAGCAGCGTCAAGCCGCCGCTGGTGCTGCCGCCCTCCGCCACCGCTGGCGGCGTCACGTCGCCGTCGGGACGGCGAGGGAACCTCGCCGGAGTCGCCATGGTACGTGCTAACTACTCCCCGCCCTCGACCGGACGGCTGAATTCCCTCGCATTGTTCTCTGATGGATCTACGATTCTGCCAGGTGCTGCACTCGTCCAGCGTGGAGCTGTCGCAGTACCTGCCGCTGCTGCTCAAGCTTCTCGTGCTGGCGTACGCCGTGCTGTGCCTCGCCGACCTCCTGCACAGATGGTCCTCGCCGTCGTCGTCGTCGGCCGGTGGCCGCTGCTCGCTCTCCTCCCTGTGGTGCGCCTGACGCCCTGACCTGAGCAGCAATCAAGCAGCAGAAGCCAACGCTGCTGACAGTGGAGGCAGATGATGCAAATGCAGAGAGAGTGCCGCTGCACTGCATTGCACCAAGCAATCAACAACGCACTGGCCATTTCCACAGGCTCCAATAGATTTAGCTAGTCTTTAATTTAGGTACTAGAAGAAGATTAATTTGTCTGCTTTGAGATTATTCTAACCGGGGTTTCGTTCTATCCATGAGTTGTCGGTCACCCACGTAAGCTTTGCTTGCTTCTTGGTGGCTTTTGTTTCTTGATTTGAGGGAGACGTCGTCGTAGGAAGGAGGAAGAACGAACGAACCCCCTTGTATCCATCATTGTATAGTACTGTAGAAGAATTCAGTAGAATGCAAGTATGCAACGCGTGATCCATCGGACAGAGTACCTGGCGTCCGTCCTTCTCGGCCTGGATCCGGGCTGATTTGCTGATGCGACGGCGGGGGAGTCTTTTTCCGCGATTTCTTCGTCCTGGGCTGGGTGATGGCAACTGCTCACCTGATCTTGCTGTTCAGATGATCGGATCCGGATCCGATCCGATCCCATGAGAATGGGAAGACGACAACGCAGGTTGACTTTAATGTAGCATCAGATCCTTCTGATGGGTAAAGGTATAAATAGGTTCCTCTCCCAACTCGACGATTGTGATGTTTGGTGGTAGTAGCAGTTTATTTAGGTAACCTTAAGCTTTGCAATTTCATCCAGATGAACGCGTTTGTGACAGCAGAGATAAATAAATACTGCATGCCGGGATTACTGTGCTAGAGTAGAATGTTTTTGAGTCCAGATTCAAATGCTCTGTGGGTTCAACTGTTGAGGCATGGGAATAGTATCACGAATCACCGCTCCTCTGTTGCTACTGCTGCATAAAAAGGCTCTACTGCTATGATACAGTATGCAAAGCAGAAAGTCCCTTTTCAGTCTTCTTCTATACTGCGGCCTTGTTTAGATGCACCTGCAACTTGTAAGTTTTTTCACTCTCTCTCCATCACATCAATTTATACCCGTATATAAAGAGCATTAAATATAAATAAAAAATAACTAATTGCACAGTTTAGTTGTAAATCACGAGACGAATCTTTTGAGCCTAGTTGGGCCACGATTGGACAATATTTACCACATACAAACGAAATGCTATAGGACTTTTCAATCTCTCTCCTCTCACAAATGATTTGCCGCATGTAAAGAGCATTAAATATAAATAAAAAAATAACTAATTGCATAGTTTGGTTGTAAATGACGAGATGAATCTTTTGAGCCTAGTTGGACCATGATTGGACAATATTTGCCAAATAAAAACGAAGTGCTACAGGACTTTTCAATCTCTCTCCTCTCACCATCTAAACAAGGCCGCATACTAGTAGACGTCAACGTCTCGCTGAGATGCAAATCTTTCAAATGTTTCTTCCTTGTATGGACCAGAATCATGCAAGAGAATGACCGCAACGACTTGTCTAACCTGATATTTAAGAAGAAAGAAAGCTACTTCCTCTAATCGCAAATATAAGTTCATCTACTGTCCTAGTCAAGTCAAAACCTTGATTAGCAATATCTACAAAAACATAATTTTAAATGAAAATAATTAATATTCTGGATGTGGACCGGCAAACATTGAGTAGCATTAGCTCCAAAAAAGTAAGACCGATGAAAGGCAACAATAAATCCTCTGTCCAGTCAAGGATCCACACGATTTCGTGGCGATTCTGTACCCAAGAGCACTCAATCTGCACAGCAGAGACGCATTAGCCATCATAAGTTCATAACGTGAAGTACTATCAGAACAAGATTC
Source organism: Chrysopogon serrulatus (assembly GCA_015844335.1). Classification (NCBI taxonomy): domain Eukaryota; kingdom Viridiplantae; phylum Streptophyta; class Magnoliopsida; order Poales; family Poaceae; genus Chrysopogon; species Chrysopogon serrulatus. The sequence continues at coordinate 173,086 of JADLZL010005269.1, read as the reverse complement.
ACATTGGGTGCCCTTTCACATTTAACGACGCCAGATGTAGCGTTACTTCAACCGGCAAACATTTCTAATAGTTTATCCTGAGTTTGTGGTTTTGGTTTTTAGGGAACGTTATGTAGTGCAAACTAACTTCCGTGAAAACTCATAAAACCACGGTAAAAAGGTTATCTAAATTCACCAAAAAATTTACACACGTAGATGATATGATGATACACAACCTTGCAAAATATCTTGTCGAAACTCAAATTCGTTTGTGAGATATAAAAATAATAAATTTTAAACCAGAAAGTTGTCCAAATGATTTGGTAGAAATTTGTTATTTTTATATCTCACAAACGAAATCGAGTTTAGACAAGATATTTTGCAAGGTTGTGTATCATTATATCATCTACATGTGTGAATTTTTTGGTGAATTTAGATGACTTTTTTACCGTGGTTTGCACGAATTTTTACGGAAAGTTAGTTTGCACTACATTCGTTCCCTTTGGTTTTAGAGGTTTTAATGTACTATAGCAATTTTAAAAGACATTTAAACATCTATTTCTTTTTTAATATTCTGAGTAGCGTGGTACTACGAAATTTATTGACGATACTAACGTATCATGATTAAATGACAGCTGTAGGTATTTATGTATTTTTCTATAAATTTAATCAAAGTCAGAAGTTTTGACAAAACAAAACGCTGTGCACAATCCGAAGAGAGTATCTGACGTCCTTTTGGGCTTGGATCTTGTCTGATATGCTGATGTGATGTTGCGCCTTCCTTTTCCTGCATATCCTGTTTGGTGATGCGAACTGCTCACCTACTTCCTACTAATAGTTCAGATGATCCTTCTGATGGGAAAGATGCCATTAGAAAAGAACGCAATATACACGAAGCATCAGATCCTTCTGTTGGGAAAAGTAGAAACAAGTATAGTTATAGCTCCCAACTCAGCGCCCAGAAAGCATTTCTGAATTCTGACGCGCATAATAAAGTTTGGGTTTAGATGTTGACCTTTCGAGCCAATGGTTTTAGATTTACATGCTAAATATTTACATTACTAGCACTGTACAAATGTGGGATTCGTAATAGCAGTGTACAAATGTGGGATTCGTAATTTGGTATACTTAATGGGATTACCCATATTCCTGTTGCTAAATAAAAGATGTTAATTCTATAAAAACATGCAAAGTGTAAGTCCCTTCTGTGTTCTACAGGTCGATGCCTTGTTGAGCAGCAAACTCTTTCAGTATGTCTTCCTTGTATGGCCCCGAATCATGAAGGACCTTAATAACATGCTTAACCTGGTATTATTATCACCAAGAATGTTAGGGAGTTTCAGGAAAAGGCAGAAAGGTATGCAAACTTTCCATCATAATAAACTGCATTTCCATAAGGATTTTAAGAAAACAAGAGTCTGAAATAAACACCACACTGATAATGTCAGCAATTACTCACCACTGGGAGGAAGCATAGATCTTATCAACAATAAGCTAGAAAAGGGTAAAATAAGATACCACGCCTTGTGCGTTAATATATGGTACTAACAAACTGCTGCTAAAGTCAATGCATGTTTACTAAGATGTCCAAATATTAGTCACACTCAGCACCGCCTAACATAGAATAGCATTAGCTCCAAAAACCGCCTAACATAGAATAGCATTAGCTCCAAAAAGTGGTACTGCTGCCGTAATAATTTCTTTTTTGTGTGTATATCAACTATTGGTGATACCCGATCGCCCATCAGAACGTGAGGTTAATGTAGTGGAAAAATACTGAAACGAAAGCAGAACAAGGCTAATGTAGTGGAAAATATTGAAACGAAAACAGGATAAGTTTCAGATTTAAGGGTGCCAGATGTGGTACTCAATCTAGGGTGAGTTTGGCATTGGATGTGGATGGCAAAACTACAATGATTAACTACAGATACTATGCATTCAGATGAAAGAGGTGTATGTGCGTTCACAAAAGATTATTTTCAGCACACATAGAAGTGAGTAGAACAAAGACAGCAAGGTTGATATCACATAGTTTTGGTGAGAAAATGGTTGAAAATAGTGACATGAAAATACCTGAGCCGTCTCATGTGTAAGAAAATTTCCAATAGCTGCAGCAAAACCAGGATTTGAAAAGTAGTGGCAGCTGTAAGTTGTCACTGGGAGGTAACCGCGCTGGATCTTGTGCTCTCCCTGAGCACCTGCCTCCACCTTACTCAGGTTTAACTCTATGGCTGCTTCAATCGCCTAGACAATATCACTATTCTATAAGCAAACTATATAATAACATTGTTCCAAACATATGATTCTAAACATGAGCAAATTACCTGATAATAGCAAGCTTCAAAATGCAAATTGGGAAAGTAAGCATCTGGCAGGCATCCCCATAACCGGCCAAATAGTGTATCACCTCCAATAAGGTTAAGAGCTCCAGCAATTAGTTTATCATCTTTTTCAGCAACTATAAGCATCACCTTCTCCCCCATCTTTTCTCCCAAGAGGTGAAAGAAATCCCTTGTCAAATATGGTCTGCCCCAACTGCAGTCAAAAGTAAGCTATGAGTAGGGGTGCGAGTTTTGCTTTCTCTAGATCATTAGGTCACCACAGAACTCATTTAATTGAACAGATTCGGATTTCAAAACAGAGGACATCGGATGGGACAGAAAAGACCTATGGTCTATGGAAGCATCCCTACTTCCCTAGCTACAAGAGAAAATACAGTACATTACTGCACAAGCAAATTCTATACAATCCTAATTTATACCTACATATATGCCCCTCCTCTTAATGAAAAACGTGCCTAGGCATGGTCGCGACAAATACCTACCGATATGCCATGTAACAAAAAGAAAGTGCAAAAGGTAAGGGGATCATGCACTCACGTGATGATGGTTCTTAAAACTTTGTTGCATCTTCCAATTCAAGTAGAAGGCTATGCGCTAGCAGTCACATGCATTTATCAGTTATTACTTCAAAGTTCAAACTCCAATCCTTATTTCCTAAATGACCATTTAGCCCATTTAAACAATAGATAATGGCCAACTGTATCAGTTTAACTGGCCATTTAGCTCGATTAAATGACCTTTTTGCCCGATAATTTGGTAAACTTCTATTCCTTGTTTGCTTTGATTAATTTTAGTTCTTAATACACAGTAGCACACTTAAACGTTACTCCTTTAAAAAAGTCATGCATGTTTAACAGAGGGTGCAGATAAAAAAAACTAGACCAACCTAAGGGAAACTACGTGACATTGTATATAAGAAGAAATTGACACAGGAATTCAAGTCAAAGTGGGTCAACAAGAATAGTGCTGCATCATGATGTGTATGAATACCGACAGAAGATGGACAACCATTTCAAGAACAACATGGGATAATGTTAGGTATAGAATAAAGAAAATACAAGGTAAGAAGAATGTGAAACCAAACTGATTATCAGTTGTGTTACGGTAGAATTTATAGAAGGCGTCCCAGTGGCTGCTCTGCAATGTGAATGGAAACAATTATAATTAAGCTGCCCAGACAGCAACAAAGCTAATGAGATATTGGTGAAGAATATGATAATGCAAAAGAAGTGACTGAAGAGTACGATAAAAGAACTATTTCTCCCTTATAATTACCTTTATTTCGTCTCCACGAAGTCGCTTCATTTGCAAATTTTGAGCAGGAATCTGGGAAGTTTCCAAAAAAGATTATCCTCAATTGACAAGCACAGTTGAATCAATTAAGCCAAAAGAAGGTAAACCTTTTTACGTTCTTGTCTGATATTCTTCCGTTTAGGCTGCTTCAAATCCATCAGAAACTCATCAAAACTGAAAAAAAAACATGGTGAACAAAGAATATATCAGCAGACATTGAGAAATCACAACAAACTAGCCAATGTAATCTCACAAAGTTTAGCACAGAATCAACAAGGTAGTGATTCCATTAAAAAAATCCACTGTTTTAAAACGAAGGTCCACATGCTATGCTTTACCTGAAATGTATCCTCTTAGCTACAGTTATCTGGTCAAGATAACTACCCTTTTGGTACTAATAAAGGAAAAAGTTAGCCAAAATAAGTACAAGACCTCATGGCCCACAGAGAAAGTCTAACCAGAATGCTATAACAAGCTGGTTCACCACTATTTACAGAGAAATTGCTACAGCAAGTGATAGAGATGTCAACAACCAAGTGTCATATTTTTTAAAAAACATGAGAGATCGTGTGAAAAGAACAGAAAAATGCCTTAGTTAATAGTATACAAAGGAAATAGTAGTTGCACCCAAACTGTGAGCTTGTTTGCACTTCTAGTCCACCAAGATTTTCTTAAAAGTAGATGTCCCACCCAAGTATTGAAACCCCAAAGTTGCAGTATAATACGGTTAGAACTTGGAAGTCACAACTTCAAGCATTGAACCATCCAGAAGGAAATGCTATTAATATCATAATGTGTTAGCACCTCTTGTAATTCCGATTTCTCCAGTGATATTGCAACCCGATTCTTTGTAACAACCCACTATCCTTCAATTTGCTGAATTCACCTTCAGATGGAAAAGTAATATGTAATGATGACACGTTCATCTGAAATGCAGCAGAAACCAACAGATATTAACTTAGTTCAATGCATCTGAAGGTAGGCTTTTATGAGTTATACAGAAGTAGTTGATAAACAAACAAAGCAACCCAAAAAGGTTGTACCACTTCACATACACACATATACTTGAGCCTACATAAATAATTAGTAATGTGACATCCAGCTCAGTTTGAATTAGGCCCATGGTGGCCCATGTCTGTGTTGATGCAAGTTTGTATTTAGTCTCACGTTGCTTGCTGAGGATGAGTTAGACTAAAATATAAGGTTTCTAGACATGCCATCAACCCCAGGTTAAGCCTTTTATGTGAAGCAAAGAAAGCTTAAGTGGGTTGGTTGGAGTGTGAGTGCTCAGAATGAATCTGAGCTATTTGAACCTAGGGGTGTTATAAGTTAACACCATAAAGATAAAGAAAGAGAGACAAGATTTTAAACTTTATTACTTCAGCATTGACTCATTATCGGCGCACATTAAGTAATGATCATTCCCTGATCTAGCAACTTTGTAGCCGCAAGCAGACAACCAAATTCTTCTGTTTAAATAAACAGACTTGGTGCCTTTTGCTATACACTGTAGATGTCAAGAAAACGAAAATGAAAGAAGGCAAATGATTCAAGAATTAAGAAATGGTGAGTCCTAGAGGAGTAGCATAGCTGATAAAAGGTGGGAACAATGAGCAGTAGCACATAGATGCTATAACTATATGATGTTTGCTATAATTCTTAGGCATTCTTAGTAGACACTACTTTAAACAAATATTTGCAAGAATGCTAACCCAGATACCTTGGTAGTCAGGTTCATCAAACCTTTGACTAGTGTATCAAAAACTTGCTCACGGTATGATGTATTGCGAAGTAAAATTCTTTGACCAGTTACTGGAGTAAAAGGCACGCAAGACTGAAGCTTTGGGTAGTATTCAAGGCCATAGCTGTAGTAGGCTTCTGCCCATGATTGATCAAACACAAACTCTCCCCTAGAATGGCTGCAAGTTCACAATGTTGTTGCTCAGCCAATGAACAAGACGATAGGAGCACATAGTACATGGCAAGTAGGAAAACAGGAGATGATATTATGTTAATGATATATACCTTTTAAGGTAAAGCGGGACAACACCTATAATATGTCCATTCTCGTCCCGTGCAACAACATGGAAAGGTAACCAGCCAGTTTCCTGAAAACGGTTGAGGAGACCAAGGTCCCAAGGAAGGCAATAAGATAAGTGTGTACATCCATGCATATTGGTACTGAATAAAAGTTAGAGCTAATCTTTGTTCAATCTACAGGAGTAATTTTCACAAAGAAAGCAACTGTGCAATTAAGAATCACAAAAAAAAAAAGAATCACAATCATGATGCACAAAGAAAAAAGAACTCCCTGGTAATAATTCATAATTTGTGATGTCTAAATGTGCCTGATGATAATGCAGACAAATCTTGTTTGCAGTTCTGTTGCCAGTTAAACACAGCAAATTTTTATCGTCAAAATCAATGTTACACATGCTTATAATGGAGCTTAGCACTTAATGATTAAAACTAGTGTTCCCCTAAATGCTATACGGTTGGTCACCTATCATTTAGCCATTATTCGGACTAAATGACCAATTAAACGGTTAAACAGGCTAAATGGCTGTGTAGGCAGTAGGTGAACAGTGATTAAAAATGAAATGTCTTTGTATGATCCGACAAGAATACATGGTGATTTATGTGCTTACCTTTACTGCAGAACCTGATTCTTCTAAGCTTGAGAGGAATGCATAAGTAAGGAAAGGGTTAAAGTTTTCAGGATCATCTGGATCACACGCACAGGCATCCCAATCCGCAGCTGGAATGTCCATGATAGAAGAAGCAACAGAAATAGACACCTCACGTGGTTTTGCACCTACCTGAAACGAAGGAGTGATTAAGGAAATCATGAATTAGGTGCATAGGTCCTGGATAATGAGTTCACTCAAGAAACACAAAACACCTCTGAGGCTGACCCTGAGAGCGTATATGATTCAGCAGGAGGGATCACTTCACGTGCTGCCGTGTCTCCCTTACGCCACCCAAAAAGTGCATTGACCTTTAATCGTGGCGCCAAGCTTCGGAAGCCAACTTTTGAAGGTGGATGTCCCTGCAAATGATCGTCGCCAGAGTGAACAAACTTAGTTTTGAGAACAAAATTCTGTAGCGGGATGAACAATATAGAACAGAACATAGGTAAACAAAGAAACTAAATAGATGCCGTAATGGGCGTTAACCATATGGCCACTTTAGAACAAATTTATTCTGCAACAGCCCAGGCAGTTTGCAGCGTTGAATGTTACATTTGCAAAAGACTTAGATAACCAATTTGCAGTGTGTGTGATATATCCATTTCTCTCCTGCTTAATGAAGCACTCAACAAACTACCATTATCTAACAGAATCAGTATATCCTATCTGTGGAAATCGATTTCTGCGTATAGCATATACTGACAATCCAAACCATCAATCTGGCCCTTCAGTACAAAACGAGCATTCAAACAATTGTGTCCACATAAATCAGCCTCCAAATCTAACACACTCAACTGTACTGCTTATACGGGTTCCCCAAAAAACTCTCCGGAACGAGGAATGGCGTTGAAACCCTACTAACTGCATCGCTGCGCGTGGATTCCACTCCACCAGCGGAATTATATCGCCAAATTACACCAGGGGAGGAGCGGGAAGGAGCACGAGAGCACTCACGCGGCGGCGGTAGCGGGGGCCGGAGGCAAGGACGGTGGGGAAGGGTGCCGCGTCGCCACCGCCGGCAAGGCCATTGTTTGCCCGCGCGCCTCAGGAAGTCAGGCTCACTCCGGGCGCCGAGGGGGGCGAGGAGGAGACGCGCGAGCTTCGGGAGACAGCGCGGCGCGATGCTGACGCCTGGGTCCCGCGAGCCAACTCCGCGACGCGTTGCGTTGTGTGGTGTGGCGACTTCGGGCAGCAGACCACCAAGCTCCACGAACCACAAGACTGCACGAAACGAAAGCCCCGCACGCGGGCCACAGAAACAGCAGCCCAGATCGATTTCCTTCTTTTATTTTTTTCCTATTTTAGGATGTGGCCATTATTATCTCAAAGACCTCAAAGCAACTGACCTCGAGCTCAAAACCTACTCCCTCCGAGAAACAACTGCCGATAATTTTAATAAATAATAAATATTATTGATTAGTATCATAATTAGTATCATCGGAAAGATCTTTAGATCTAGTTTTTTAACAAAATTATTTGAGGATATAAATATTGTACGTATTTTCTACAAATCAAGTCAATCTTATGGCATACATCTTACAACGACACTTATTTAAAGACAGATTTAGGGACGGAGGGAGTATGACATAACAAGTTGATAACTATAATTCTGCAATTATATATGTTGGTAAATACTATAATTGATATAATTTCTTCAAAAAATAATAATTGATCTAAAAAATCAACAAGCTTTGGCCCCGTTTTCAATTCTGGATCCACCTGAATCACATCTGTCGGCAAAGCAATGTTTTACAGTGAAAGAAGATACGGAGTAGAACAGTGACTTGTGACGAGTGCCTTGTACCAGCACAGAGCCTCTAGAGGAATCACAGACTGGATATTGCTGCAGTACAACATTGCATGTCATTGCCGCACACTAGCACAGTTGTAGTCTTTACAACTGAATTATGTATCACAACAATGCATGTCAAGTGAGAACGAAGTTATGTTCAAGGAGGTTAAATAACATCATAGATGTACAAAATTGCTTTATTAATCTAGAAAATAAACAATGAGTTGATGGAATTTCCTATTACCCGCCCTGCCATTCTAGGAATTCACAGGCAGTGGCTATGTCGGCACAACTGATACATCATGTTACAATTGTACAAACTTTTACAGGTTCACCGGCGGCGGAATTTCGGACGAACAGCAAAAGCACCAGGCCTCAGCTCATCAAATCGATACCTGCAAGCGGAAAGCTGTCAATCATACTTGCGTGTGTACACTTAGATGTACAGTTGTACTGATTGCATCAAATGTTTACCCGTTCTCGATAAGGAAGCCCCTAATGGCAACAGGCAGTGAAGCCTGCCCTTTGCTATGGTTACCCATCCCTGTGTAAAGTACAAACAGAAATGAGTTATTGCCAAAGCTGGTGTTGCTTACATCATGAACATGATATCGTTCTTTCTTCTATATATGCTGTTATCAAATGAACCCAATCAATGCACTATCTGCTTGTTAAAATGATACCAAGATGCTCTCATCCATTAAATTGCACATTTGCAGATCATAATTACAGAAATAGTGGCAAGAAAAGTGATGAACATAAACTGGTTTAGTTTTGATATGAAACCATCAACTGTATGTGATAGGAAAGCATGCATGGAGGAACCACGTTACCTGTGATCACATGTAAGATAGACTGCTTAGGCCGGCGTAAGACCACCTTCTCAGCGGCAAGCTCTATGTTTAAACCAGTGGTTGATTCAGAATATGCAGATTCCAATTTAGCCAAGTCCTCAGTTGAAGCTGACTTATTCCCAGGTTGCTGGAACTCTATCATGTGGAGATGCCTCTCCAATATTGCCACAGCCTCTGATGCATGAAGACCATGCATGTCTATCTTCCAGATATCATTACTGCTATTCCTGAGGCGAAATATTTCTTCTGCTGCCTTATTATTCAGCTTTTCAGCAGCTGCCCTCTCTTCCTGAGCTCTGAGAGAAAGTTCCTTAGCAGCAGCATGGTCACCTCTAGAGAATGCATTGCTGGCAGACTGGGAATGCTTTGTGGCAGCCCTGAGACCAAAAAGAAAAAAAAGTGACTCGTTATTTCACTTGAAAAGAGTTGATTTTGGTCATTACATAAAACAAGTGTACAGGCCCTAAATAAAAACATTGCCAGCCTCAATAGTCTTAGTGTCCGATCAATGTTTATGGACTGTTAGCCCTATATAATTCAAGAATTTCATATTCTTTCCACAGTGCTTTACAATTAATGGCTTTGAATGCTCATGCAAGTTTGGAATTACAAGAGTAAATGATCATATGCAAGTTCTATGCTTGACAGATATATACACGTCACGACTAGAGCGAGAATGAACATCCTAGGCTCCGGTGGTGGATACAGAACAAATAGAGACACACGCTTCTTCTTCTGCATAAGCCAGAAAAAAAAAAAAAATACTATGCTAACAGCAGACAATTTGAAAAAAATACAAGCACAAACAAGAATTTGGTCATACCTCATCATCTTCAATGCATCTTTCCGGTAGTTTAAGTAATCATCATCAATCTCTACCAATTCAGGCTCCAAGGGTATAGAGGGCAAATTCATGGGTGGTGGCAACAACTGTGAGCTATCTGGATTTGCTTTGCCTGCTGCAGCACTTTCTGATGGTAATCCATGTGTTTTATTCATCACAGCAGCAAGTTGGCCAGATGTTCTGCCCTCTCCAGTCTGCAAATCAGGAGAGACCATAGCTTTCAACAAATCAGATGCTTGGCTGACATCATTATTTACAGCAGCTAGTACATCCTCGATTAAATTACTGTCGGCCCAACTGTGTGCATCTTTCAAGAGTTTAACTTTATTAACGGATGCAGAGATTGCACCGTGATTCCCACTGCCCACATAATTAGCAGAATTCTTATTTCCACGTCCATTACTATCAGCTCCAGAATCAACAGAAGGGCGAACCACTGAAGCAAAAGGCTTTGGTTTCAGCCCATTCTTTTGTGTAATGGAGCTGCTAGCAAGATTAGGGGCTCCAGAATTTGAGAGAGCTGGAAATGAATCAGCATCACCTTCATCCCCACTGCCATCTGCCCTGCGCCATTTGCGATCAAACGCAGCCCACCCAGAGTTTGCAATCTTCTGTCTATGCATTTTGACAGCTGACTGCCTTCTTGATCAGTTAGTTTCAGCGTAAACTGAAAAAAATGCCAATGATGTGATTGCTTATCACAAGGATGTTGGGCCCTTCACTTTATTTCCCACCAGCAGCTGAGAAATCCACCAGTGTTCTCCTATAACGTGGGGGCAAAAAGGTCAGCTCAACTCACCTAATACAGGTTATTCATAATGAATCTTGAGGGTCAAGGCTGATATGACTAATTAGGCGCTGCTTGTTTTCACAAGCATGCTCCACTTCTTCTATCTAGTATGTTTGAATCTAACATTATTGTGAATATTGGGATTTGGTATCTGTATGATCAGATTATCTTTGGTCGGTGAAGTAGTTCGAATGAACAATCTACTCGGTACAGAAGTTAACAGCAATCAGAGCCAGGCAGCCAGCTAAACACTAACTCACAAAGGCCATCAAAATAAACACAAATGAGCATCCAATCCACCACAGAATTCCAATCGGACGTGTACAACCAAATCGAGTCAGAGAGCGCACCTCTCGAAGAGCCGTTATTTGGGGGCGTTGACCCACAGCTCCCGGAACCACGGCGTGGCGGGGGGCGAGGACGGCAGACGGGACGGGGCGGAGGTCGCTTCGGACGTCAGGGCTACGGCGGCAGCTTTGGCCCTTCCGAAATCCATCAACGGCGTCGGCGCTTTCCGGCGAGCTAAGGGGAATTTTTTTTTTTTCCACCGCGCGGCGAAGTGGGGACAGTTGCGTTGCGTGGGCGGCGTGGAGGCTATTATAGCAGTACGGCCGAACGAACGGTTTACCCCCGGGTTTGGTGGTTGGTGACCTGTTCGGGTTCGATTTCCGTTTGGTGGACGGCAACGGGCAACCACGGACCACGGGTATTCCTGGCGAAAACGCGTGCTCTGGTTGTGGATTCGGAGTCCGCCTTGCCCCACGCTTGAGCTCTGCTCGGCTTCCTCCCAAATCCCAATCTCCTGCTCTTTCTCAAGATGCAGCTGAGAAGATTCGTCTGCAGCCGGCAGCAGTTGGTTCCTGCTTGCGCTCAACTGGGGGGAGGCTATCAGTGCTAATAGCAGTGCAGACACGTGAACAGCTATTGAGTACCACAATGACCACGGGTGCACAAAAACTTGCCGTTTACCTTGCTCTTTGAACTGGATCCAGCAGTCCCACTTGAGCAATTCGAGTATTCGTACATGGGCTTGAAGAAGCGATCTTCACTTGAGGAAAAAATGAGATACCCCTCTCCAATCCTATCCTGAAAACGTGAACTTGGTTAGTCTGGTAAGGGATTTCGAGAATCCTTCAGATTGTTAGCAGCATGGATATGTGTAAAGGGCAAAAACATATAATGTGAAAAAATAATGCCATATTGTACATCCACAATTCAAGAACCGCGATTCAATCCGTAATGAGTGTTAATGAGCTTCTTACCAAAAGTGCATGCTTACTCTCCAAAGTAGAGCGGAATTCAGGAACAGTAGGATAAAAAAAATCCATTGGAAGTTCAACATGAAGGCTCAAGCACTGGAACTGGCAGCATCAACAAGCAAAATTCAGATCCAAAGATAAACAATATTACATGGAGCATTACACAGGAAAAAGAATCAATCCTCGAAAAATCTTTTTTTTTTACCTCCAGGTCTCTAGTCAGAGTGTTGTTGGCACTTGGCAGTGTGTGCAGTACTGCAGTGCTGACACACTGCCAAGTGACCCTAAACCCTCAACTGTTACAAACTTGTCATCAAAAGAAGTGGGTATGGTATGCACCTATATAGTTTGAATGAAGGAAACATCTTCTTTTTAACAGCAAAATTGTATATACATTCTAAGGACATTGGTCAACTTGAAAATCCATGGTCTCTGATGGTGCTCACATTTTTAGAATGGAAATAATCTCCACCCTCTGCAGGAAGCCATGAACCAGGGATGCACACAACCAGAAATTATTAGTTCTCATAACAATACAGCATCAACCTGCTTCAGAAACAAAGTGAAAGTGTTATAATTTTTTGGCTCATTTTAGAACAGAAACAAATCTTGCTAATGTCAAAGCCTACTACAATCTCAGCAATAGGTTACATTAGTAAGAAAGGAAGGATAACTCGGAAAGGTAAACTGTAAACCATATGCAAGGTTATAGTTCAGGTATTGAGCACAAGGGTAAGAGCAGAATAAACAATGCATTCTTGCCTCTGGGTCTAAGTAAAATCATAAAACATATATTTTTAAAAATCCCAGAAACGAAATTCATGGCTAAAATGAAATTTTAGTATACCTAGGCTTGTAGAAAGACAAAAGGACTGTAATTTGAGAAAGCATAGGATGCGACATGAAGATGCTTACTATTCCTGGACATGCGACAACAATTGCCTTCTAAGCAACTGAAGTACTGAACCTCCTAAAATGAAACTGCCAATCCTCATTTTTGCCTCTGCCAACAGGATGAACTTGTCAGTACAAACATATAGCACCCAGCAGTGTAAATATTAATGCCTACAAAATATTAGTTTCATGCACAGATCAATAGCACCCAGCAGTCAGGAGACAAACTGGAATGCTTACATGACTAGGCTACTGCATACCTCAGTGAGACAAAGGAGAATTGTTACTATTTGCAGCCAGGAAGTGGAAGTCCTGCAAAAAGTGGAGTCAGGAAAGCCACCTAGCACATTTTTGAGAAAGAGCACTTCTTCTAGTTACTGCAACTTGTGGTCACACAGGTTTCATCATTGTCATGTTCTGCATCTGTGTATCTTTGATTTGCTGATACAAACTTCCTAACATATCGTAAATACAAGACCTATCTTGGTGGTTAGTATCACTGGCTTTGAACAAATGCCTAGTCTTCTCAACCTCAATCCAGCTGCATCCTGCAGGTTTCTTCATATCCTTAGACTTCATCAGTTTCCGGACATGCTCAACACCATCCCATTTCTCATCAGCTGCATAGATGTTTGACATAATGACATAGTTCCCAATGTCCCCCTCTTCCATTGAGAACAACTGATCAGCAGCAAGTTGGCCAATTTCAATCTCTCCATGGACATTGCATGCCGCTAGCAGGGAGCTCCATGCATTGGCATTGACTGCATGAGGGGGCATATCCAAGGCAAACATATATGCATCTCGGAGATGTCCGCTGCGTGCAAGAAGGTCAACCATACACGCATAGTGCTCTGCTGTCGGTACAACTCTGTGAATCTCTCTCATAGACTTGAAAATTTTGATTCCCGCATCAACCAACCCCGCATGACTGCATGCTGACAGGAGCGTGGTCAGAACTACATGATCTGGCCTAATATTAAGTTTAAGCATTCTAGAGAACAGCTCTACTGCCTCTTCTGCCATTCCATGCATCGCATAACATCCAATCATGGCAGTGAATGTAACAAGGTCCTTTGAGCTGACCTGAAAGATGTTATATGCATTGGTCATGTTGCCGCACTTTGAGTACGCATCAACAAGAGCTCCTTCAAGATGGATGTCTTCTAGGGATGCTCTGAGCATGTAGGCATGGCATTGTCTCACAAGGTGTACAGAACACAAATGGATGCAAGCCTCAAGAATGTTTGCAATGCTAACAATATCAGACTTCAAGCCTTTAGATTGCATGTGATTAAACAGACTGAAAGCTTGATCATCCATGTCATTCTGCGCATACAACTGGATCATCAGATTCCATGAAGTCAGGTCTTTCTCAGCCATATGGTTGAAGATCACCTCAGCATCCTCTATACAGTTATTTTTCAGGTAGCAGGAAATCATTATATTGTCAGTTACAATGTTCCGCCCAGCATGGTTTCTGAAAAGTATGCTTGCATCGTGTGAGTAGCCGCACTTCACATAAGCATCCAGAATAGCATTAGCTACTGAAGTTTCACCTGTATAACCAACTCGTAGGGACCACCCATGAACTTCACGGACCATCTTAATCCCGCAGAAGGTACTCACATGTATAACATTCAAGACTGTGACTGAATCCCACTGATTTACCCCACGGCACATTTCACTCATCAGTACAAAGAACTTCTCAATATGCTGTTCACTGTTGGCACAAGCAGAGAGAATTGCATTCCATGAAATTGTGTCTTTGTTCAGAATATCGGTGAAAGCACGGAAAGCATCATCAAACCTATCACAGTGGCTATAAAAAGTGACAAGAGCATTCATTAAGGATGTTTCTTGAAGAAGTACCGGCCTTTGAAGGATATAACCATGAACACCCATCCCTGCTTTGACATCGCCTAATTTAGCACAAGCAGTGAGCAGACTGATAAAAGAAACAGAATCAGGAGCAATTCCTGTAGACAGAAGCTCATGAAACAGGCCTAATGCTCTATAGTGATACCCATTCATCACATATCCTGCAATAATAGTGTTCCATGATACGATATCCGTCACATCCATACTTGTAAATATTGAATCTACAGCCTTCATTTCAAGCACTTTGGAATAATGTGTCATCAGTGCATTAGAAACAGATACATCCATCTCCAAACCATGCCTGACCACGAAACAGTGCAGTTCTTTCCCATGAGACCTCCCAAACTCCGTGAACGAGCATACAGGAAGAATACTAGCCACTGTTGAATAATTTGGAAGAGATCCCTGTGAGATCATCTGACTGAACAGCTCAAGCGCCTCTTGAAATAACCGATTCTCTATGTATCCTGCGATGACTGAATTCCATGAGACAACATCTTTACAGCGAATTGAAGAAAATGCTCTGTGTGCATCATCCGCTGCCCTGCTTCCACCGCATTTTGCATACATTGACACCAAAGCATTTCCACACAGAGTATCTGATTCCAAACCAGTTTTCACCACGTAGCCATGGACGCTTCGGCCCGTCCGCAAACGCCTCCACTTTGCGCACGCCGGAACGACTACAGCCACCGTCACCGCGGTCGGCATGCTCTGCTCCACGCCACAGGACAGCATCGACCGGAACAAACCAAAAGCGTCCTCGAAGAGCCCACGGCGAGAGCACGCGGCGATGAGGATGTTCCAGCACACCGCGTCGGGGCGCGCCATTTCGTCGAACATAAGGAGGGCGTCCGCGAGGGACCCGATCCTCCTCCCGTACGCGTCCATGACCGCCTTCGCCACCGTCGCGCTGCTCGCCACGCGCCCGGCCTTCACGGCGAGCCCGTGGAGGCACCTCGCGAGCGCGCCGCCGCCGCCGCCCGGGAGCGCCGCGGCCGACCTGATCGCCGCGGCGAGCTCGAGCGCGCCCGGCCGGAGGCCCTCGGCCAGCATACACCCAATGTGCTGCGCGGCGGGGGCAGCGAGCCCGAGCGGCGCGGTACCGATCTGGCTCTGCATGTGATCGGTAGCGGCCGCCGCCGCGTGGAGCGCGCGGCGCGCCTTGCGACAAGAAGAGGCGGATGCTGCTGCATAGCTCGTGCGGCCGAGGCTCCGATAGCGCGCGCGCATGGGAAGGAGCGAGGCTGTCGTTGGAACGCGTCGAGTTTCAGGGTCGCGTCTGGGTCTGGGAGTAGGAGGAACTGGCCGGGCCGGGGCGGAGAAGGAACGGGGCTGCAGGCTCGCGCCGTTGGAGACGTGGTGTACAGAGGTGAGCATCAAGCCGCCAACAGATGGCTGAGACACCGGACGACTTGCGCGGTGATTGAAAGAAATGTTTGTTTGGCCACCACAGCCATATTTTTTTTAAAAAAAAAAAAACTAGTCCCCGTTAATTTAAATAAACAAGAACTTAGAGCAACTCGCAAACTAGTACAGTCCAGTTAATTTTAAAATTTAAAAAAACTCATGCTACTTTTGCTACATAAAGTAGCACACCCAAGCTACTGCTACATATAGTAACACACCCAAATTCGTCGATGGACTCATCCAAGGAAAAGCAAAAATTAACGAAACTAGTAGTATACAGTATACTGGGAAACTGGAACTGAAGTATTTGCAGGCTAGCAGCCGCTGCGGTCCAATGGACGAGTATTCTTGTTGTTGACGGCCTCCAGGGATGGGAAAGGGCTGAACAATGAACAAGGGTGAAATTCGATTAGATCGAGTACGAACATACAATTGGATACACGGGAATCGATATACTCCCTCCGTCCCAAAATAGATGTCATTCTCGCTTCCCAAGAAGTCAACATTTTCAAAATACCGGCAATTATATATTAAAATATATAAATATTTATGCTAAGTAATTAGTATCATTGGAAAGATCTTTAAGTCTAGTTTTTTAACAAATTTATTTGGAGATGAAAATGTTGCACGTTTTTTTTCTACAAATCTAGTCAAAGTTGAGAAAGTTTGACCAAGCACGCATCCCATAGCATCATCTAATATGGGACGGAGGGAGTAGCTTCTAATAAAAAAAACAGTGTACAAATGTCACGTGAGCTACCAAATGCTCAATTTGCAAATTATGGATAATAAGGTCAGTTTCGCAAGTATATGTGAAAGGTTAATAAAAGTTCAAAATAACGTTGCAGACAGTTTTTTTTTTTTAAAAAAAAACGAAAACATTGCAGGCAGCTTGAATTAGCTTCAAATCTTGTGCTAGTCGTTGAGCACATTTTTATCAACAGTCTTCAATTGGGGGAAGAAAAGGACTTGCTCGTGCCAAGAGAAGACTCACCAGGTGTAGCTGGGGAGCGCGTCGACGGTGCACGGGCGGTAAGGGAACGCGGCCTCGACGCGGTCACCATCGCCCAGCGTCACTACACGACCCAGGTACTGCACCTTGCCGACGCCGCCGAGATGGTACGCCACGACGTGGAAAGCGCCGGCGGCGAGGAAGATCACCTCCTTGCTCGGGTGACACCCCAGGATCGAGAACCGAGTCGGGGCGCCGCCGGCCACGGCGTCGATCGCCTCATCCTCGCCAATCTCAATGTCGAGCAAGCTAGCGTCGTCCCAGTTCCACCGCCCGGAGCCGGAGCACCCACCTCCCACGTCACCACCATTGCCAACTTCCTCGGCGTCCTCGTCGGAGAACCACACGCTCTTGCCTCGCCCGCCACCTCTCCCTTCTCCAGTGGCGGCGACGGCGAGCGGAACGCGATTGGACGGCGCGTGGTGAAGCAGGTCCAGCATGCGCGCGTGCGCGGCGAGGTCCTTGTCGTGCGTCAGCGTCCACTCCAGCTGCCCACCGCCGCCATCGTCCGCGGATTCTTGCAGCGCCCATACCTTGACGCGGAACGCGTCGACGACGCTCGCGTACCGCAGCAGCGCCCCGTCGTCGGTGCTTGCGAAGACGGAGTCCACTGGGAGGCCCGACGAGACGTTCTCTCCCTCGTCGGCGGGGAGCTTGACCATGTCGTAGGTCCCCTCGGAGCAGCGGAGCACCACCAGGATGCGCTGCTCGCAGTGCGCGTAGAGCGAGCCGCGGCCGTACAAGGCGGACCGCCACGTCCGTGCCCAGGGGTCGTCCCCCACCGCGCTCCGCCGGCGCCGCCGCATCACCCTGTCGTAGAGGCGGGCCGGGGGCACCGGCCCGGCGCGAGCAGCCGCCTCGTCCACCGCCTGTGCGCCGACGAGAACACGAGCAGAGGCAGCGCTTTCTCCTGGCCCGGTGGCTGTTGCCGTCCCTCGAACGATTCTGGCATGAACATTCCCAGCGTCACGTGCCCTTGCCTGGGAGCCTCGGCGCCGGCGGGGAGGCCGGCGTCGGAGCTGCACCGTCGAGGAGGTGGCACCGGGAGGAGGAGGACCTCGTACTCCAGCGACACCGCCGGGTCGAACGCGAGGAACAGGCCGTCGTGTCCGCGCGGCCACCACGTCGGCGGGGGCGGCAGGCGCGCCCAGCGCTCCGTGGTGGGGTTGCACACGAAGCCCGCCGTGGGCCGGCCGACCAGGTAGTCCTGGAAGCAAAGCACGAGGCCGTTGCACTGGTCCTGCACGGCGGCGTCGGCGCCGCTGCGCGGGAGGTGCGGCCGCAGGAAGGCGAGCCTGTCGGCGTCGGGGCCCCGCGACGCCGGCGGGGGCAGGAAACCGGGGCGGGGCGTCCAGTACGGTTTGGTGGCGCGGCCGCGGACGACGTTGGCGAAGAAGCCCGGGAACGCGCGCGGTGGGAGCGCGTGCGGGAGGAGGAGCCCGCGGCCGTCCACGAGCGCGCGCCAGAGCGTGCACACGCACCGGCACCTGGCCAGGGAATGCGCGCGGAGGCGGCGGAGGACCTCGACGAAGATGTCGCCGGGCACGGCGTCGATGCCGGCGCCGCCGTCTGCGTCCATGTCCATCGGGGGGGGTGTCGGCCGGCCGCTGTGTTTTGCCGAACACGTATCCACGCGACCACCACACAGTGTGCGCTGCGTACGCCGCCCGTTACGCTCGGAGACGTGCGCGTGCGTGCCTCCTGCGTCTGCATGAGATGTTGTTATTGGGTGGGCCCGCCGATATCGAAAGACAAGGGGTCGTGTCGTGTCTACAACATATACGTACATACCGCACGAGACCGAACGACTTGGACCTCAAGGCACCTACCGTACCATGGACGGATTGAAACGTCAAAGGCTCTCTTTTTTTTCTTCGTTCTGAAATTGAAATTGAATCTACGCCCATCTTCTCTCTTTTTTTAAAGGATAAACTTCATTCAAACCTTAAATATATAGTACAGAGATGAGAAAAAAATTACCCTAACGAAAGTCTTCCATGGATAGTACAGTTTTCTAGAATGCGTCCAAACCCCACTAATAGAAAATAGGTATGGGCTAGGGAAGGAAGCCTGCCTTTGCTTTCTTTGCGAGATTATTCAATCACTCTATTTGTGTCACTGCCAATTTTAAAATTGAATGTAACATGTCCTCTATGGTAACAATTATGAAGCAGGTCCCTTCTCCTGGCGGCAGACAGCCAGACACCAATACTTCATATTCTGTGATCAAGACTGGCCATTGAAGATTTAGTACATGCAACAACAAGTTTAGCTGCCTGCAATAGTGGTGATGCTTTCGCCTCTATGGTTTGTAGGATACGTTGAATACCCACCTCAAAAAATGTTCCGCTAGAAAGATTGTAACGGGGAAGTGAGCATGAAGATTCCAATTCCTGTATTGGCCCCTTGTTGTGCACAAATAGATTCATCGCGGAAGATTTTTGGACCATCAAGAACCTGTAAATTTCCAAATTGCGTACCTTGGGACCTTGCATTGTTGGCTTGCATTGGAAGATAAAGTGGATTAGAGAATGCTTCAACCTATGTTGCCAAATTGTAAGCCAACTCAATGGTTTGGTTTCATGAAGTGCTTTTGTAGCTAACTAATTCAAGTCTTTTGGAACCTATGATCATTTTGAGATTTTCCAAAGGCACCACATGATTGACAAATTTGATTCATTATAGCCTGGGTCTGCGCATGTTGGATCAATGTGACAACATGCAAATGTACTCCCTGTCTTGAGGAAGGTAAAGCATGAGCTCTTAGGCCCCCCCAATGAGGCAAACCAAACAGCCCTTGCAAAATTGCACTAAAAAACATGTAAACATCAGTTTCAATTATCCCACAATGTGAACTAGTATTCGTTGTGCTTGGATTTTTCCTATGAATTCTACTAGTAGTGCCTAAAGCTAGCCTCAACATCTGCCAAGCAAAAGTCTTAACTCTTGATTGCATAGTCTTATCTGCCCAAACATGTCTAACAATTTGTATAATGAGATGGAATATTTCCCAGTATTTGCAATTGTGGTCTCCTGTATCGCCAAAATTTTGTAAGCACTCTTCAAATTTGCAACATTATTTTCAAATGACATGTTGATGGTCAATTTTTAGCTAAGAATGTCTGCAATTTGCTAAACATGTGAAAGAGTCTGCATAGATTGTGGACCAAAAAGAGTTATAATTTTCTCTGTATCCCAAATCTTTGTATTGGGTTGCTATAAATTAGAAACTATGTTAGGTATTTAGTAAGCAGTTATTCCAAGTTTAGGTGGTCATGCAATTCCTTCCAAAAGGTACAACAAGGTTGATTCTAAATACGTGTGTCACATTTTATTTTATGAACTCAATTGTGACATTTTATCTCTCAAATGGGTCGTCTTGGCCCATCTATCGGCCCGGCTCATCACCGCGGAACTTGCCCCACAACCACCATACGCCCCAGCCAACGACGCACACCTCGCTCTCTGGGAATCTGGTGGCAGCTGGCACCAACCACCTCGGCTCCTCCTCCGTCCCGTCCATAAAAGCTGCCCCATTCTTCCCCCCTCGTGCCACTACCACCCTTCTCCACCCAGAGAGCCTTCCTCCCAACACCACACCGAGCCCTCCGCCTTGAAACCCTAGCGAGCGAGCCAGCGAGAGGTCTCGCCCCCCACCACCACCACCCATGGAGAGCCGCCTCCACCACCTCGCGCTGCTGCTCGGCCTCCTCGCCTGGGCGGCGGCGGCCGCCACGGGAGCCGAGGCGCAGCCGGTGTGCGACCCCTCCATCCTCGCCACCCAGATCGCGCTCTTCTGCATGCCGGACATGCCCACGGCGCCCTGCTGCGAGCCGATCATCGCCTCCGTCGACCTCGGCGGCGGCATCCCCTGCCTCTGCCGCGTCGCCGCCCAGCCGCAGCTCGTCCTCGCCCGCCTCAACGCCACCCACCTCCTCCAGCTCTACGCCTCCTGCGGAGGACAGCACCCCGGGGGCGCCCATCTCGCCGCCGCCTGCCAAGGTACATGCCTCTCTCTCTCTCTCTCTCTCTCTCTCTCTCTCTCTCTCTCTCTCTGTGTGTGTGTGTGTGTGTGTGTGTGTGTCACCTATGGGCGTGAGTGCGTGTGTAGAACATCTTTGCGCATCAGTTTGTGTTCGTGTGTGCGGGAGGGTGTATGTTCTCTCGGATTCAGTGGTGGTGTTTTGGCGCGCGATGTACAGTGTACTGTGCTTTCGGATTTGGGTTCTTGGGCTTTTTGCGTGTGTTTTGAGTGATCTGTTTCGTTGCGAGTTCTTCCGCTGTGGCAACGAACCCGTACGTCCTGGGTCTTGATCAAGTTTGTTCGATTTTTTTTTTTATGATTTCTTCGTCTCTTTCGGGTCGCAAGAGCGCTACTACTAGTGAGCATATTATGGGTGAGATTACCCGTGGCTCCGTACGCGCGCGGCTAGTTTTGGATTTCGTTTCGTTTTGGTCTGGATTTGGAAAAAGTTTGTTCGTCTTTGTTCCCCTCTTTGGGCTTAATTTTCTCCATGGACCTGATGATTTGACCCGTTTCCGATGTTTTTGCTCCTTAAAAGTATTTGCCAGGAGTAATCAGGAAGCGGGGTCTGAACTCTGCGTTTCTTTTCCATCTCTTTCTTTTTGCGTTCTTGTCTGCTTGTTCCTGTTGCGTGAAAAAGTTTGTTGCCTGAATTTTGAACAGAGCATCTGCGCTCTGGGCTCTGGCCTTTGCAGCAGCAGCAGCGCAGGCCAGCTGCATAACCTGCAGCAGCAGCAGGCAAAGACCAGCCCCGTTTCTCCTTGCCTTGCCGTTTGTTTTCTTGGCCCGCACGAAATGGCACCGCAGCGCATGCTGTTGTGTCCAAAAGACGATACTACCCTTGCAGTAAATATCTGTTGTGTTTTCTACCGGGAAATATTTCTACTGTTTCCCTTTTCTGTTGTGTTTTCTACCGCGAAATATTTCTACTGTTTCCCTCTTAACCTGAAAATTACTGCGTCTGGACTAACGCCGTTAAACTCTCGTCTGCAGGTCCGTCACCTCCCGCCACCGTTCCCGTGATCGCCCCGCCGCCGCCCGCCGCGCCCCGCCGCAAGCAGCCAACACGTACGAACCTGCTGTCACCTGCTCTGCTCCATCTGTGCTATTTCTGCTTTAACTTTTCGCGTGCTCTGTTTGATTGGATCGACGCGAGAGTTGAAAATGTTTCTGTTGTGCTGTGTCGCAGGCGAGGCCCCTCCCCCACCGCCGCAGAGCGAGAAGCCGTCCCCGTCGCCCCAGCAGCAGCCTGGCGGCGCCGCCGCCGCCGGCCACGGCAAGGCCATCCCCACCCTCCCGGCCGCCTCCTTCTCCCCGCTGGCGCCGCCGGCCGCCGCGCCCGCGACTCCCACGCCACCGCACTCCGGCTCCGACAAGGGGCCCCTCGTCGTCTCCGCCGCGGTCATCTTCTTCGTCATCGCCGTCATCATCATCCTCGACTGAGCCCACGGCGCCGCCCCCGGCCGGCCGCCAACCATCGCCGGCGCCTGGCTTGTGCCCGTAGCAGCAGCAGAAGTCGTAGTGCAACTCGATTTCCCTTTGGCAGTAGTAGTAGTAGTATGATCAGTAGTAGTGCCAGTAGATCATCGTAGTTCTGTTGCATCGTAGTAGTAGCATATCGGTAGTACTTGATCGGTGGTGGAGTTGGAAGGAGGACGTGATGGTTGGTCTAGTACTAGTAGTCCCCGTATGGCCATACTTGCAGTATGTTTGTTCGTGTGCCTCCTCAGAGACGTTGCTTCTGCTTGACGTCGACCCATAGATCGATCAATTGCCTGAGCGAGGAGTGAGTCGATAAGAGAATGGGATGTGGGCGAGGAGAACACTGGTTTTTTGGTTGTTGGTTAATCTTGTCTCTGTAGGTGAACTATGGTTTCGGATGAATGGTGATGAAATCAATCTTGGATGATCTGTTCGATTCTGGGCCTCTTGCATTGATTTTTGCTTGCTCATATGACGAATGGTAATGGAATGCATGCGAACGGCTTTGATAAATGTGGCATGTTATTTCTGTCTTATTGTTTCTGGTTCCTTAGTTTCTATATGTTGCGAAACTTTTGTCTCTGCTTGTGATTTACTCGTTTATTGCCAGATGATCAGTTGATGCTTATTGGTTTCATGGTTTGTAAGTACTAGTTCAATTTTTCTGGTTTGTAGGACACTGTTATTGGTCGTGATCTTGTCGTATTATCTAATCTAGTTATGTACCTGGATGTGAATTTTTCTGGATGGTGGATTTCTAGAAGTAAAGTATGAACCTGAATGAACTGATTGATGTCCTACACAGATCTGCACTGAAAATTGGAATTGGCAGGCCAACTAAAATAACTAAAAGTAAAAGTACCTGTCCCGATTTAACATTGGAAAACCTCTAGCAGAAATCCCAAATATAAATTCCATCCACAATTACAATGCTTTTTTGATCTATAGTTGTCAACTCGAAGTTGTACAAGAGCAATCAGTAGTAGCAAGCGGAGCATCACATCGATTGATTTGATCTTGACGAGGCCAATTGGCTTTTAGGCCAGTCGCATTTGCAAATGGCCGGGTTGGCAAGACCTCGCGCAGACGTCGTGATGTACTAGCGTACGTCCGTAGTTGTATCGTCTCTGCGGCGTCCTCTCGCTCTTGCAGCAAATCGCCGGAGCAGGGCAGGGGTCCCCATGGAATCACCGTACCTATGGCGCAGGAGGGCATGCAGCCGCGGGAGGCAACGCAACGCCAGCGGTCCACAGTCCACAGCTTTGCTGTGCGCGGGGCGCACCCATCTGGTTTCCTTTTCCCAGTCCGGGCTTCTGCGCGCGACGGCGAGAGGCAGTGGCGGAGCCAGGAATTTTGCACAGGGGGGCCAGCCGAAGAGATTGCCATAAGCACAGTGGTGGAGCGTGCCTTGAAGTGAAGGGCGCGCAGTTCAATTAAAAGTACAATACAAAGTTGTTGTTTCAGTGCTATGTAAAGTTAAAATGATTGCAGTGAACAACTAACAAAACAATTGTTTCAAAGTAGAATTGGCAAGTAATTACGGGTGAGAAGATTTACATACTTGTCATAGATATGGCAAGCAACGGCCATTTAGCAGATCAAGGCCTCAAGCAAGTACGTGCAAGACAGTATGGTTGCATGAGGCCTGCTACTACTGCTATGTGCCGTGCAGCCATGTATAAAAGGAAAAAACAAACAAACAAAAAAAAGTACTACTATTGCATCCGTTTGATATTGTTGATGATCTCTAAAATTGTTTCACATGTGCTGGATCAGAGAACTATAAAAATCGACGTTATATGAGACTGAGTGAGCAAGTGCTTGAATGCTGATGACTGGAGCATGCATGCATGCGCGCTGCATGCCTGTGCCCGCGCACTCTCCCCGACCGCATGCTGCTGCTGGCCGCGGGTGCCTGCGCCCGGCACTGCTGCCGCATGCTGCCGCTGGCCGCTGGTGCCTGCTATGGCCATGGAGCGCACGGAGGGAAGGGGGGCCATGGCCCCCTATGGCCCTCACCTGGCTCCGCCGGTGGCGAGAGGACCGAGGCCGAGGCTGACCACCTGATCTGATGCGGTACTCGGTTGCAACGACAGTACAGTAAAGAAGATGTGTCAGAGAGATGGTAGAGAGATGAAACCAATTTGTGCCTATTGGTAATTAAAGCCTAGCCGGTGAATAAAGCGAGAGATACAACGAACGGTAGAGAGTCGCGGTGACGGCATGCACATTATTCACGCCCAACTCCAGACCACTGCAGTGGACAATTTTTCACATGAGCAATCTGCAGCGCGCGCCCGAAGCAGCCGTCTCGATCTAACGATTGTAGCTCCCATTCCCGGACGGCCGGCAGCCCGGCGGGCATGATGAATCAGCCGACGTCGTGATGTTTTTCAGTAGCACCAACAAATGCCGAACTAATAAAATACTCTCTCCATCTTAAATTATAAGATATTTTTAAGAATTTTGGAGAGTCCACTGATCATCTCTCCGTTCACCGTACGTTCGTCCTCGATGCAGCCGCAGCAGGTGCAGGGGCTAGCTCTTCATTAGTTGTATTTACACCAGGCCAAGTTTACTTCATTAGTTGTGCGCTGCTGCTGGAAGTAGCCTAATAACATGCCTGCCTGCGTTGTCTTTCTACGTTGATGCATCCATAGCTAATTTTTCTCTGTCTTTCTTTCTTTATTTCTTTCTTCCTGATATGTGTTCCAGTATGCTTGTAAAGGTGCTGCTCAGGATCACTAACTTCTCGTAACGGGTTGCAACGACGACGAAGCAAACCCGAACTCGAAAAAGCAGCAGCAGCAGCAGCCTGGTGAAACTCAAGTTCAAATCATCAAGTGGTGATCACAACTGCCCTCTGATCTGTGTCTGATGCAACAGACTGCAGGCCACTGCAGCCGCACCAGCTCTGCAGCCCAGCCTTTGAAGATTCTCCGGGCAAGACCAGCCGTTTCTCTTCACCGTCTGCTTTGCTCGCCCGCACGTACGGAACGGCGCATGCTTTCCGATCGAAAGACGATACTGCCCTTGCAAATTGGAGTACCTTTTTTTTTATTCTGATCTGAAATTTTTACTTTCCTGTAATCTTGAACTGGCAAAAGAACGCACATCCAGTGGCCCCCACAGCGAGGCAGCGAGTGCGGCCGGCCGGGCTTGCGCTTCACCTCCCACCCACGCGGCGCCGCACCGGGGCTCCTGCTAAACCCCCACGCGACACAGCGAACCGCGCGGCCTTCCGCTCTCTGGTACCGAACCGCGCGGCGCCTCGACGGCCGGCGACGCTGCTGCTACCGCACCACGCGTTGTCTCGATGGCCGGCGTCCCTGCTACCGGGCCGCGCGTGCACTCGGCGGCCGGCGACGCTGCTACCGGAGAGCGCGGACTCTCGACGGCCGGCGGCGCCCCTGCTACCGCCGGACCGCGCGGCGCCTCGGCTACCGGACGGCACTCCTCGTCAGAGTCGGAGATACAGTTGGCCAGCAGCGGCGAGCTTCTTCTGGACGTTAAGGTATGTGTGGCCGCTCGTCCCTCGCTTGAGATACATCCAAGCGTGCTTTTGCTGTTGAGATCGCGTTCGCGTTCGCGTTCGTGTGCCTGGTGTGGGGTTAGTTTACTGCGCGCGTGCGGACACTTCCCGTCTCTACTGTGGTGACGACGAATTTGTCATGTTTGATTCGGAAATATACGCTTGGTCCATGGGCCTTTTTTTGAATGAACGGAATCGTCCATGGGGCTTCGTTGCCTTTCCCTGCAGATTTGTGTTTTGGTTCGAAAAATTAATAATTAATATAATTTCCTTTGGTAGTATGCAATATGCTGATAACTAATCTACCACTGACTGCTGAGTTTGATATGGAAATTTTGGGTCCATATGAAGAATTATAGTGTTGTTTTGTACCAAACTGTGATGAAAAAGGTTTAGGACATATAGGTGAAGGTGAATTCTCTAAAAGGTGAAGAATATTTTTGTCCTCCTCTTAGTATGAATCTGTCCAGAGAGTACAAAGCATGTATTTCCTCCTTAAGGTGTTCTTTTGTGCCAAATAATGTCATCTTAATGCATGCTCGTCTCTTCGGCATTGTAGTTTGTCTGCACTGGTTTTCGGCTGAAACAGCAATAATCCGAAAGATCAAAATAGCGAAGCAATAATTATATATATATATAAAAAAACGACGGGAAGGAACTGCTCGTTACTTGGGTTTCCATTTCCCAGCAAAGGTACTGCCACACCGTTTAGTCTCTTGTTGCTTCATTGGCAAACTGGGTCAAACTGATCAACGAAGGAAGGTTGGGAAGGTGTGCATATGGTGTCCTATGCATTCTTGTGCTGCTTCTACTCTGCTGACCAGTATGCATCTAGAGCTAATACGTGTGCAATGTGTGGAAGACAGGCCTTACTATTCGGGCTGTCTAACTCAGGATTTGTTGTTGTTTTTGGGTCGATCAGTCTTTCCCACTCGCTTGTAATGAATATGTTTTTTGTTTTGTTATTCTATTAGGCTCTTCGAAGATGTGGCATATTTAGTTATTGCAAGTTCATTTATACTGTATCTTCTATAGTTCGATGTGATGATTGTTAGGACCTGTTGAATAAGTTAAAACTAATCAAAAGATGCAGCTAATAAAAATCTGGGAGCTGTTTGTATCACTCAGTTTATAGGTTTGTGGATTGTTGGTTATTGATGTAAATATCACCATTAGCTGTTGTTAGTTTGTTAGAGGTCAGAAATGGATAATTGTTGGTTGGATTATTGGCTTTTCATCAACTTGAGCAATAAGAGCTGACTTATTTAGATCAGGCACAACTTTAATTGGCCATTTTTATTAGTTTTAGTTGATACAAACAGGCCCGACGCGGCTATGTGTCATCATATAATTGTAACTGCCTTTAGTATGAAAAAAAAATAAATCAGTGTGCATTGCTTGAACCGACCAGCGTCAGTTTTTCCTCTTACGTGGGTTCCTCTGAATATTAGTGTGATTTGGATGGAGTTTCAGTGCATATGCTTCTGATCAACAGTGTGATCCTTATTTTGTTTATAATAACTTAATTCGTGTCTGATGATGACCATTGCTTTGCTCATTGCAGGAAGTTGATGCAGGGGAGCAGGCAACACTCATAATGAATAGAAATGAAGAGAATGCAAATGAAAAGAAGGCCCCTCTTTTACCTATATTCGACAAAGAGGTAACAATTGTGTCAGTTATTTTTTTCATTTGAGCTATATACCATATAAATTATGTTTTAACTAATGTGGTTTCCTAATAGATCCTGCTGGAGTATCTTCCATCACTCGCCAGTGCTGTTTTTCTTGGAGTAACCGCCATTAATGTGTTAACCTCGAACCAAACTCAGGGTGGTCTTAGAGTCTCAGGACAAGCCACGTTTCTAAGGTCGATGCCCTATACCCTTTTCTTTACCTATACCCTCTTCTTTGTTGGCCTAGTCGGACTGGGGATTGCAATGGCCACGAAGAAGAAGCCTCATCTTCTTGGCTGTGCAGCCAGTATTCTACTGGGCCAGCTGTTATGCCTTGTTCTCATGGGAACACTAGTTACAGTAGTTCGTACCGAGGTAAGATCAGTGATGGTCTGGAAAGCCACAGCTGTTATAATGG
The DNA here is from genome assembly GCA_015844335.1 of Chrysopogon serrulatus. Lineage (NCBI taxonomy): Eukaryota > Viridiplantae > Streptophyta > Magnoliopsida > Poales > Poaceae > Chrysopogon > Chrysopogon serrulatus. Next base: position 144,915 of record JADLZL010005269.1, on the reverse strand, counting down.
TTCTTGTTGTGGTTGCTTGGAGCCTGCTGTGTGCGTATCCTAAGGTCAGTCATTGTGTTTGTATTAGCTGTGATCTATACCTGTTAGACCATCCGCACTCATCATACTTTAAATTCCTCCTCTATCCATCCTGGTCATCAAGATTCTTTACTCTATACGCATTTCTCCCGCATCCATCCACACTCTACATCTTACTCTATCTCAACTACCGACTCATGGGCCCCACATGTCACCTCCCTTTTCTCTCTCCCACCCCCCTTTTCTCTCTCCTCAGCCCCACGTGCGCGGGTCTCCTCTCCCACCTCGCGCACTCCGCCGCTCCCTCTCCTCCCTCTTCTGCTCGACGGCCCTGCTCCCTCCGCCGGCGCCTCGCGCCCCGCTCCCTCCGCGCTTTCGGCGGCCACCTTTCGGCGGCCCTGCTCCCTCCGCCCGGCCACAGCTCCTACGCTTTCGGGCTTCGCGTGGCCCAGGCGGCCCACGGCGCCCCCATGATAGCCCGGCGCCCCCAGCGGCAAGCGAGCGGCGCCCCCAGCGGCTGCCCGGCGCGAGGCCAGCGGCTGCCCGGCGGCGAGCTCCCTCCCCTCCCAGCGCCGGCCCCTCCCCTCCCTGCGGCGCGCCCGGCCGGCGGCCGCGTGGCTGCGGCGAGGCGAGCCACTCCTCCTCCCGGTCCCTCTGCGCGCGCACTCCATCCCGCGGGCGGTGGGCTCTCTCCCGGCTCCGGCGCGGTCGAGCCAGCGGGGGGCCGCGCAGGCCACCACCGGCTGCCGGGGCGTGGCTCCGCCTCCGCCGTGGCGTCCGCCCTTGCCAGGGCCGCCGGGCTGCAGGGCTGCGAGCTCGCCTCCTCCGCCCTCGCCGTCCGTGCCCCTGCGCCGCCCGCCCCCGCGCCCTCGGCCCGGCTTGGCCAGCGGTCCCACCCCCCGCGCCGTCTCCTCTGCGGCCGGGCACGGCCTCCTCTGCTGCGCGGCCGGGCGGAGCTCCATGCGGCAGCCATCCATCCTCTCTCCCTGGTCTCCCTCTCTCGGCGGCAGGCGGCAGGCGGGCCCGCGCCACGGAGGCACATACCGTGAGCTCGGTATCCCGCTGGGAATACCGTCCGAGCGCGCTTACCGGCCCGGATGGCGTTCCCCGCTGCGGCTCCTCCGTCCGCCGTGGCAAACAGTAAAAGCGTACCGTTTCGCTTTAGAGTTCCCTAGTGCGGATGGTCTTATGGTCCATGATATCATTGAGCAGTTTTTTTATATGACATAATCTTTTCAGTGTCTGAGGTGTCAGAGTTTCTGTTTTGCTAAAAAAAAGGTTGCTGGTGAGATGGAGGTGAGTATTTCAAGGTTGCATTATTTCTTTTTGTAGGTAATGCCTGAGTTACATGCCCAACTTCCATTTCATTGACCTATGACATAATCTTTTCAGTGTCGAGGTGTCAGTGTTTCTGTTTTGCTAAAAAAGAGGCTGCTGGTGAGACGGAGGTGAGTATTTCAATCTGGTTGCATTATTTCTTTTGTAGGTAATGCCTGAATTACATGCCCAACTGATGCCCAACTTCCATTTCATTGACCTAATAGCTCGCTGTTGCTGCTACTCGTCAAGCCCCTGGTGGTGGTGGCACTCGCCGTACTCAGGAGTCAGGACAACATGGTGTGAGGCCAGACCCTTCAGAATAATGTTGTGCCTGTGGGAGGGCGAACTATATCTAGCAGTTAATTTAATTTGGCAGATACCTTAGTAAAATTTGCGCTGGTCCTCTACTCTTACACTCAAAGCAAAGCTAGAACAGTGGTTAAACAATCTTGTTATGTGCTCCTTATTAGCACTTATTTCTTCTTTCCTCTCATAGAACAATGGTTAAACAATCTTGTTAAGCCCCTTATTAGAACTTATTTTCTTCCTTTTGTTTTTTTCGTTTCCTGAACTATTTGGTTCACCTTGCATTACTTGTACTGTTCTGTCTTTGGTGCAAACACTCTCCAGTTTCCCTACAAAAAATGGCTGTTACCTTGTTGTGCAAAGGAAGGCACCAGGCACCACCAGCGTTTATCTTCCATTCCATAACTGGCCACTCGTGCACGGTGCAGCTATGCAAATGCAAAGCAGACCGGCGCTCATGCCAATCTGACTTGCACAGGTTGCGGCGCGGCTGCAGGCCGATGTGGGACTACGATACTACGAGTACTTATCTACTGGAGTAGTAGCAGAGTAGTAGTGCTGCTCGGCCTTGGCAATATACGATACTACGAGAACCATGCTGTACCTAGCACTAGCAGAGTAGTCCTCGGAGTCGGAGAGAACGAACCGGACGGACGGCCCAGAACCCGCGACGAAAAAAGGTAACAAAAAAGAAAAAAACACACACACACACACAACGGACAAAGCCACGCATACGGACGGAACTCCTCTACGAAGAAGATTCCTAGTAGAATACCGTCTGTGCTGAGTAACCAACCCGGCCACCCGGCTGGCGGTCTCCTAATCTCGGGTTTACATGATAAAGCTAGCCCAGGGACAAGGGATTAATTGAAGAGCACAAGCGAGCCACCGGAACAGAACGGGTACTCAACAAGATGTCCAATCCTGGCTCCGACGAGTCTCAAGTTTTGGATCTCGAGAAAGGTATGGGCCCTGAACCGGCGCCGGCCAGCGTGCAACGCGCCGCGGTGGCTGAGCTGGGGAAGGAAGTTGAGGATGCAGAGCTAGTCACGGACCCTAGGAAGGCCGGCCTGGTCGACCTCGCCGTGGTAAGATCAGCTTAGTTTTAGCAACAGCTTTCCCTCCTGCAACATAGCAATATGATCTATGGTGGTCTCTGATCTCGCGGGTCTTCTGCTTTCCTTCAGGTGGTTTTCTGCGCGGCGGCGATCGTCTACTTCGTGTACAACGTATACTCCATGTCCAGCGGCACCGTAGCAGTATATTCTATCTTATGCGTCGTACCCATCTGTACGGTGCTAATGGCGAGGAAGCCACTCATTAGCAGATTTGCTAAGGCTCGTCGACCCGAACCTGATGCCACTGCTAGAACGGCTCGTCCTAATACCGTTGCTGCTACTAGAACGGCTCGTCCTCATGCTGCTGCTGCTGCTACGACTAGCATAGCTCCTGATGATGGTTCTACTACTATTTTCAGGGTATTGTTTGCTCTGCCATAGCACAGGCAGTGCTAGCTGTATGATCTTTTTAGACATGTTTTTAAAGATGTAAGGACAAATAATAATAGCACATATATGCAGTGCATACTCTATTATAAATTTATCATTGATTGCTTAGATACTTTTTCAGCCGCCCATCACAACTGGATTCGCTTTCTTTGCTGAGTGCTCTAGACACTCGATAAAGCCCATATTACGCTTTGGTAAAGGCTTTGCCGAAAGTGTTCCATTCGACAAAAACAACTAGACAAAGAACCCGTCGGTAAAGACTTTTTTCGCCGAGTGTTTTTTAGGCACTTTCGATAAACTCTTTGCCGAGTGCCCGACACTTCGACAAAGATCAAAACAAAAAAGAAACCAAAAAATAATAGCAAAAAAATTTAATCGGGGAAGGGCCCCACCGGCCAGCGCTCGTCCATCTCCGTCCAGTGAGCTTTTTTGAGACTATGCATCCGGTATGATTTGAACTCACAACCTTTCTCTTGTGTGAAGCCTCCCCTACCACTGCATTACACAATCGACATGTATCTATATTTCATTTGGATTTCATATATATTATCCTAAACCAAGTGAAAATTGTTTGTTTGAGGCCCTAAACGAATTTAAATAAAAAACTTGTCAATTACAAGGTTTCATAACTTTTGAGATCTATAATTTTCATTTAAGGAGTTTCTCCATCCGATGTCATTTACAAAATTTGAATTTCAAATTTGAGCAGATTCAGATCTGATTTCGCATGACAAGATGAATTCAAATGAAAAAAGTTGCCAACTACAAAGTTTCATAACTTTGTAAGATCTACAACTTTCATTTTGGGTATTTCCCCATCCAAGATACTTTCAAAAATTCAAATTTTAAATTTAAAAAATTTGGCTGTACTTTTCATTAGCAAATTTTATTCAAATTTAAAAGTATTCAACTATAAAATTATATAATTATATAGTTTCTTAAGACCTATATCTTTTATTTTGATCATCCGACACAGTGATAGAAACATTATTCACAAATTTTATATATATCTCTGTTGTAGTTTTATAAACTAAGATTTACAAATAAATTTAATTTTACTTTGTCAAATGAATAAATGGCCAAAATAAAAGTTATAGATCTTAAAAAATTATACAACTTTATAGTTGATTTTTTTTTTAAATTAATTTATTGATCTAAAATATACTATGAAAATTGTCTTTGCCAAGTGTAAAAAAAACACTAGTCAAAGGCCTTCTTTACCAAGTACAGAAAAAAACACTTCGGTAAAGAAGCATCTTTACTTGAGTGCTTTTTGACCAAGTGTTGCTCAGTAAAGAGCTCCTTTGCCAGTGTAAAAAAACACTCGGCAAACCTCTTGACACTCGGCAAAGAGTCAGATTCCGGTATTGCCAACTTCAGTGTGTATCTGTGCTCTCCTCCACTCGGCAAAGAGTAGATCATCGTAGTTCTGCATCTTAGTAGTAGCATCGGTAGTACTTGATCGGTAGTGGAGTTGGATGGAGGACGTGATGGTTTGTGTAGTACTAGTAGTCCCCGTATGGCCATACTAGCAGTATGTTTGTTCGTATGCCTCCTCAGAAGGCGTTTTTTTTTTATTGCCTCTCCTCAGAAGGCGTTGCTTCTGCTTGGCGTCGACCCATAGATCGATCACTTGCCTGGGCGAGAAGTGAGTCGATAAGTGAATGGGATGTGGGCGAGGAGAACACTGGTTTTTTGGTTGTTGGTTAATCTTGTCTATGTAGTTGAACTATGGTTTCAGATGAATGGTGATGAAATCAATCTTGGATGATCTGTTCGATTCTGGGCCTACAGAGCTTGACTGAAAATTGGAATTGGCAGGCCAACTAAAATAACTAATAGTATCTGCCCCGATTTAACATTGGAAACCTCTAGAAATCCCAAAATAAATTCCTTCCACAATTATGTACAGTGCTTTTTTGATCTATAGTTGTGCGTGCACTCGAAGTTGTACAGGCCGGAGCAAATATTAGTAGTAGTAGCAAGCGCCAAGCGGAGCATCACATCGATATGGTTTGATTTGATTTGGACGAGGCCAGTCGGATTTGCAAATGGCCGGCCGGGTTGCCGGCGTCGCCTGACATCCGTAGTCGTATCGTCTCTGCGGCGTCCTCGCTAGCTCTTGCAGCAAATCGCCGGAGCAAGAGGCATGGTCCCCACGGAACGGAATCACCGCGCGCACGGCGCAGGAGGGCAGGACTCATCAGGATTCAGGAGGCAGGCAGCGCCAGTGGTCCACGCTCCACAGCTTTGCTGCTGTGCGCGGGGCGTACCCGTCTGCTTTCTTTTTCCCAGTTCGATCTGCGACGCCCAACCACCTGGTCTGATGCGGTACATACCCGGTCCGGTTGCAACTAGTACAGAGATCGAGATAGGAGTAGTAGAGAGCTGAAACCAATCTGTGTCTAGTGGTAAAAGCCGGTAAATAAAGAGTGAGTGACAACGGTAGGAATTCTTTGGTGACGGCACGCACATTATCACGCTTCAACGTACGCCCCAACTCCAGCGTTTTAATTTCTAAGCACTAGTAGCGACAATATAAGCACTATCTAGTACTAGCTAGGAGTGGATTTTTTATATATTTTAATCCTTTTTTAATTAATATTCCAAACATAACTACACCTAAAAAATATTTGCACGACATAGCCCTTTTGGTCGCGCCAACGTCCGTGGCGCGACCAAAAACAACGTTGTCGCGCCACATGCATTGGCGCGCAAGATACGGCACTTTGGACGCCGTTTCGACGTGGAAAAGCTTGTCGCGCCCACATGCATTGGCGCGACGATATTTTGTCTTGTCGCGCCAGCGAGAACGGCGCGACAAGACTGAATTTTCAAAAAATCATAACTCTTCAATACTACGTCGTATGGAGATGATTTTTATATGAAAATTGTAGCTCTCGACGAGATCTACAACTTTCTAGTTTTGAGTTTTTTCATTTGAAGCCGTTAAGATGCTCAAAAAAATTATATAAAGTTTCAGCACCAAAATAATCGCGTACTAGCGCTTGATTTTCAAAAAATCATAACTTTTCAATACTATGTCGGATGGAGATGATTTTTATATGAAAATTGTAGCTCTCGACGAGATCTACAATTTTCTTGTTTTGAGTTTTTCATTTGAAGCCGTTAAGATACTCAAAAATTATATAAAGTTTCAGCACCAAAATAGTCGCGTATTAGCGCTTGTCACGCCATACAAATAATATCTTGTGCTTGGCGCGATCAACGTGTCGACGTGCACCGGAGGGCTCGGCGCCGGCCTCCACCGCTGCTGCTCGCTGCCCAGGGTGAGGATCTCGTAGGGACTGCTTGTGCTCGGTCGGCGCCCGCCATGCCGGGACGCCATGGGCGGCGGCGTGCGACGCGGAGGATCTTGTGCTCCCCCGTCGTGGGGGCGTGCCGAACACGTCGCCGACGACGCCCGTTACCGCTTCGCGCACGCCGGGATGCCGGTGACGCCGTCGCCCGGGCCGGGTCGAGCACGCCGACGGTGGTCGTGCCGCCCGTGCCGACGAGGCGAGGGAGGCCGCCGGGCACGCCCGGGTGGCCGTTGCCTTGCTCGCTCCAGCCGCACGACCGTCGCGCCCGTCGCCACGCGTCTACGAGCTTGAGGTCGACGTGGGAGATCTTGGCATTGGCGGTGGCGTGACGGCGGCGACGGCGGTTTCGCCTTGCTTTGCTTGGCCGCCCACGGTGCGCAGCGGCCGAGGGAGCGTGGCGGGTGCGGTGCCCGCCGTCCGTCGGCATCCGTGGGGAGGACGGTGCCGACGGCCCTGTTGCTGGGCGGTGCCGCTAGCAGATATGCCATCAAGTTGAAGCCGAGTTAATACTCAAGAAAATAATATAAGTTTTTAACACGAATATGCTATATTATTTCTCCGAGCTTTTTTAACGACATCAAATATAAAAACTCAAAACTACAAAGTAGTAGGTCTCATTGAGAGCTACAATTTTTGTGTAAAAAGTATTTTCATTTAAATCCATACAAAAAAATATATATTATTTGTATGACGCGACAAGCGCTAATACGTGATCATTTTGGTGCTGAAATTTTATATAATTTTTTTGAGCATCTTAACGGCTTCAAATGAAAAACTCAAAACAAAAAAGTTGTAGATCTCGTCGAGAGCTACAATTTTCATATAAAAATCATCTCCATCCGACGTAGTATTGAAGAGTTATGATTTTTTTGAAAATCAAGCGCTAATACGCGATTATTTTGATGCTGAAACTTTATATAATTTTTTTTGAGCATCTTAACCACTTCAAATGAGAAAACTCAAAACTAGAAAGTTGTAGATCTCGTCGAGAGCTACAATTTTCATATAAAAATCATCTCCATCCGACATAGTATTGAAGAGTTATGATTTTTTGAAAATTCAGTCTTGTCGCGCCGTTCCGGCGGCGCGACAAGACAAGACTGCCGCGCCAATGCATGTGGCGCGACAAGCTTTTCCACGTCGGAAACGGCGTCCGGAAGTGCCGTATCTTGCCGCGCCAATGCATGTGGCGCGACAACGTTGTTTGGTCGCGCCACGGACGTTGGCGCCACCAACAAAAGGGCTATGTCGTGCAAATATTTTTTGGGTGCAGTTATTTTTGGAATATTAATTAAAAAAGGATTAAAATATATAAAAATCCACCTCCCGGACGGCCGGCGGCAGCCCGGCACGATGAATCTGGCGATGTCGTGATGTCTTTCAGTAGCTCTAACAAATTAATGGTGAACTATGAATGAAATACTAGGTAATCTATGCCTGCTTCCCAATTGTTTGATCGTACTCCTCACCATCGCCAACGGACGGAATGGGAGCGAGTCGCCGGAGCAGGGTCCCCACGGAATCACCGCGCGCGGGGCGCTGTGGGGCTTCGCCGACGGCGAGGCCGAGGAGGCCTAGCCACCTCATGTCAGCTGTCACCTGAATACCTGGTGCAGTAGTAGTACGCGCGATCGACGTGCTCTGGCCGTACGTACAGTCAAAAGTTGATACTTGTTCGCTTCAGCTAAAAAGCCGTTTCAGCTTATCAGGCAGCAGTATTTTTTTCTCATAGAAAATCACTTGTTTTAACGGTGTTTTTTGGCTTATCGGTAGCCTTATAAGTCCTGCCGAACAGCACGATCCTTTTTTCACAAAGAGTGCAGCCAACCGGGAAAAAAGAAACAAGGCACGGATGTGCAGGCGTCTTTCCGTTTGTGCCCCCAAAGATTCTCGTGCAGCGCCAGCAAAATCGTTCCGCATATTGCAACGGCAATACAGTAGTACAAAACCAAAGAAGTTGATGCGTTTAGAGAGAGAGATAGGGAGGTGAAAGTCCGAAACCCATTTGTGCCTAGTGGGTAATCACAAATTAACTGTGGTAAGGTGGTAAATAAAGGGCGGGGAACACAACGGTAGAATGCATGGTGGTGATGGCACAATATAAGAAGTGGACAATGTAAGCAGCAGTGTGATCATATCACACGAACGACCTTGGTCCACGTAGTGATGTACAGTACACATGTACTCCCATTATTCCGGACGGCCGGCAGCCAGGCGGACACGATGAATCCGCCGACGTCGTGTGATGTCTCTCAGTAGCTCTAACAAACAGGAGCAGTGCAATGTTTTCTTTCTTTTTCCCATAATAAGGATACTTTTTTTTTGAAAGGCACATACTAATGTGTGGATATGGTGATGATGATGGTAGTGCAAGTCCTGGAAGTGGCTTAAGATACCTGTCCACATTCGTGTGTTTGTGTACGCCGTCTTGATGATGACTTGGGTATGCAGCCAGTGGTGGAGCCATGATGTTACACCATGGTATTCCATGTGAATAAAGCTGTGCAATGTGTAAATATGCAACAATAAATAGGATTATATATGAAATCTATATAGCAATAAGGAATGTGGAAGTTATTTTCTTTGCCTTTGTAAACATCTTTCATAAATACACACGGCCACTTAACATGTATATTGAGTGGTCTAGCCCCCCTTAAATATTTTTTCTAGATCTGCCACCGCTCAGCCCTAGAGCAGGGGACACCCAAACTTGCTTTGCTCGTTGTTTTTAAGCATCAACAATTGAACTACGAAACTTGTTGCACAACCCTATTTCCACACAACCCTAGTTCCATTGGAAATAGCTAAGCTAAGCATTCCTAATATTTCAGTATTCAGGAACAAGCGTGTATGCTTTGGCAAAAGAAAACTCTTGAAATCCAAACGATATTTCTGATCCACCTCAAACTCGACAAGAGCACGAGCAGTAGCAAATGGAAGACACTAGTACTCACACCTACGGGGATCTTATTTTGACGAGGCCACTGTAGCATTTGCAAAACGGCCGTCGGCCGGCGTCTCCAAAGTTGGCAGACGTCGTGACGTACGTCCCTGGCCCACCCACACCCACGTCCTCGTTCTCGCAGCCAGTTCGCGGCGAACGGGCCCACAGAATCGCCGCGAGGCGCATGCCCGCAGGTCAGCGGCGCGTAGCCCGTTTGCGGTCGCGGCCGGATCCCCTACTCCGGCACCGGCACCGGCACGCGCGAGGGCCGTGACAGGGCGGGTCAGGGGGTTTCTCTGAGCTCGTCGTACCCGGTTTCCACGATGTGCAGAGCGCGTGGACAGGTTGTGCACGCTGCGCGCATACGCCGACACGCAGCATGCGGCGCGCACCACCCTCACACTGGCTGTGCCTGTACACTGTACAATTCCGTCCTGCTTTATCAGAAACGTTTGTCGTCTAATCGGATACTACTACGAGTACGAGCAGTTGTGATTACTCTGTCAGTATGAATTCCTTACGGATCTACTAATTCTTATTTGAACTGCCTAGTTCTAGTTGTTTGTCCATATTTTTTTAGTCCGAACCAAGATGATTTATTCGAGGTTTTAGTAGTCCTCACATCATCGTTAAAAAAAATACTAGTAGTCCTCACAAGCTGATTTTCTGGTGTTTTGTTCACTCATGACACCTGATATTTGCTCAAGCATTTACAATGCCGTTTAGCTATATTGAGCAAATGGCGGCCCACCACCACCACCACCCACACTTCCCCGGCAAGAGCGATTGGCAGGCTATTGCTGCTCCGCGCCGCTGATTCCTTGTCCCCCAGATCATCTCTCCATTGGCAGGCCATTGCTGCTCGCGCCGCTGATTCCTTGTCCCCCAGCTGTCAGGCCGGGTCCCCGCAGCGATGCGTTTGTCACCTGCAGACTGCAGCAGAGTGCACCCACCGCTCACACCTCACCCAGGCCGGCGCTGCGTGCAGCCCCAGCCCGCCGGCGACAAGCGCCCGCTACAGTGCTACTACACCCTCGCGCGGTACGTGCGCCAAGTCCTCCACAATGCACGCGTGCCACAGTACAAGTGCACCAACCCACTCCCAGTCTCCCAGCAGGCATGGCTGATGAGAGTAGCTGTGAATTTGTGAGAATGAATTGAATCTGGACTCTTTCTTCTTCTTCTTCTTCTTCTTCTTCTTCTTCTTCTTCTTATTATTATTATTATTATTCTTCTTCTTCTTCTTCTTCTTCTTCTTCTTCTTTCTGATATGTGCTCCATTACGCTTGTAAAGTCGGCTTGCTCCGGATCACTAATATAACTTCTTAGAGCGAGCGGGGGCATCATTTTGGTGGTCTGCATGCGCTTTCATCCAACAAACCAGTGTCAACCAAAGTGCAAACGAAACCTGCTGAACTCCATCAGGTTGAAAAAGAAGCAGCAGCCTCGGTTGTGCCTGCCCTGAACGGTCTGCCCTCTGATCTCTGATGCAACAGACTGCAGAGACAGCGCACCAGCTGTGCAGCCCGCCCAGCCTTTGAAGATTCTGCAGGCAAGACCAGCCGTTTAGCCCCGTTTCTCTTCACCGTTTGCGTTTGCTTTGCTCGCCTGCACGCCGCACTCGCACGGAACTTGAGAACGAAAGACGATACTGCCCTGCCCCCCCCCCCCCCCCCCAGGCGGGCCCCAGCGAGCCAGCGAGTGTGGCCGCCGGCCTTGCGCTTCACCACCCTGCCCCCTCACAATATATACCCGCACCGGGGGTCGCTCATCCTAAACCCCAGCGCTACACTATTCCCCCCTCTGCTACCGGAACCGCGCGGCATCTCCACGGGACGGGCGGGCGCCCTCTGCTACCGGACCGCCCGGCATGTCGACGGACAGCGGCTCTGCTGGCGGACGGCGCCCCCCCATCAACCGTGACCAGATTGACGACGTTGAGGTTTGTTTGAGGCTGCCTTTCAGATCCTTGCATGATTCGTTGCTGTTTTTTGTTCGAATAGCACTTGAACCGACCAGCCAGCCTTTGTGGGATTTGAGTGGTGTTTCAGTTAGGCCTGTGCATCGCCTGGGTAGTGTTTTGTTTTCACGGATTTGCGTCAATTTTTGATCCACAGATTATTTTAGATGGGTCGAATTGGGGTGGACTAGTAGGTGGATTCACGGATACTAGCTCAGCTCCCGATGCTCCTTTCTGCTCTCTCGATCATCTTTCCGGTCTTGAACTTCAATCATCTTCTCCGGTTCTCCATCCCTGTCTATCCGTCTATGCGGCCCGCGGTTGGGCGGCACCACGCGCGCGCGAGCACAAGGCGCGTGGAGGCAGCGGCGGCGGCCACGCGCATCTGGAGAGGCAGAAGCGAAACGCGGCCCGGCGAGAGGCGAGGGGAGTCGCAGCAGGTCCGGCGGGCAACGGTGAGGCGTGGCTGGGGCGCGCGCGTGAGTGCACTCAGCCAGGGCGGCACGGCGAGCGCGCAAGCGGCACAGGCCGGGCACACCACGCCTGTGTCGTCGATCATCTGTTTGTTCAGCACTTGCGCCGCGCCCGTTCTAAGTACACGCACCTCCGCATCGCGTCGGGTAGAATGGGGTCTCCATCGCGCGCAGCTGTGTGCGCCGGCGGCGGTGGGGAGCTGCTCGGCGGCCGGGGCTGTCGCCAGTCGCCACGACATCTATGACCGGTGTGCAGAGCATGGTCGCTGGACCGGGACTTTCAATTCGACGATGCCAGATGATAGCGATAGCAACCAGCGGATTTTGTTTTAGTTTAGGAGAAGCTGACCCATGAATTAGTTTGTTCGTCACGATCTGGGTTGGGTTCTGGGTGGGTGGACTGGGTGGGTTATTGCAATGTTTAGCTTCTGCAAAACCGCTAGGAGATTCAACTTTTGAGCTAAGATTTAGCTGCCCCTAAAAGCCTGAGATTGCCCGCTACAGCCGCTATATGGGCATGAGGCTCCGGGCTATGGCTTCCAAGTTTATGCCAAGTATGTTCTGTGAGCTATACTAAACTAATGATGATGATCTGATGGAAATGTTCTGTTCCTAAGTAATTCTCTTTGATTTACTCCTATAGTACTATGTGAATTGGTTATTTGGTAAATCAGTGAAGTTTACTATATCAGGTTCTGTTTTCTTCTAATTTTTGTAAAACAGACATTGGTTACTTGAGCCATGCCCATGCCTAGTAGTTTCAGTGCATATTTCTACAGCGTGCTTCTTATTTTGTTTATAATATCTTCATTTGTGTTCTGATGATGGCTTAGCGTATTGCAGCAAGGTGGGGCGAGAGAGAGGATGCAGTCTTCAGACAACAGGGGTGCCTTTTGTCTTTTGCTGGACAAGAAGGTAATGTTTCGTTTGTAATTTTTTCTCTGCGCCAGCCAATTCGAGTGTGTTTCTTTAGACCGCTGCTTATTTTGTAACTAACAATTTCTTTAACAGACCTTGGTGGATCACACCTCCCGTCACTCGCAACGGCAACTCTGCTGGGAGTAACTGCGACCAATGTCCTCACTTCAAACCAAAGCTTAAGCGGTGACACTACCAAGCACACAGGATTGAGGCAGTTTCTACTCTCAATGCCATATACTCTCTTCCTGTTTGCATTACTTGGTGTAGCTGCCGCATTTGCTGTGAAGAGGAGGAATAACGTGCTTGGATGTGCAGCTGGCATTATGCTTGCCCAGCTAGTGTGTCATTATGATGGGAGGAATTGTTACACTGGTGCGAGGCGAGGTAGATCCACGTATAGTCTGGCCAGTTACTACGGTTATAGTTGTTTTGGTTATGGCTGTATGGAGTGTGGTATGCGCGTATCCAAAGGTATCTTATATTAGTTGTACCCATATTTTGTTGGTTAATATCATTAAACTAACCTAACTTTATCCATTTCAGTGCCTGAGGTTCCTCTCTCACTGTTGTCAGGGTAAAGAAAAGATTGATAGTAACACAAGAGACTCAAAGGTGCCTGTTTCAGCCTTATGTTGTTCATTTGTACGCAATTCTGATCTGTATAACTTGTCAGTGGTTCCTATAATGAAATATATTTTTTACATGTTGTTTTGCAGTGCAAGCATTGTGGCGCAGCTATTGTCAATGGGAAATCCTCCAACCCCGTTGATGAAGGAGTTGAATTGGTATTAATAAAATTTTTATGGCTTGTTTCTTTGCTTACATAGTACAAACTGTTGCTATAGGATTGTATCCCTTGGTATTATGGTTTTGTTTATTTGCTGTGTAAGTTTAGTCAGCATCACCTAAAAATGGGAATAAACACCACTATCTATGGCCTTTTGTTGACATAATGCATGCATCTTCATACAAATATCCGTGTAGAACTGCAGTTGTTTTCACCATTGAATGAATGAAATGGGACCCTGTCCCTTGCATATATTTTATTTTACATACCCTGTTTTAGTGTTTGGAGCCACAATACATGATGTCAAAGAGTAGAGTTAGTCTCTTGAATTTCTGCTGCTGAACTTACATGCCCAAATAATGCCTGAATATCATGACTTTTAACTGTAGTGCCCGAGATGTGGGGGCATCGCTCCATCTTCTGTGGCGTCGTGAGAACATGGCATCGTTCCAACTGATGATGACACTAGCACAACGTACTCAGGACATAGTGTGAGACCAAACCCTTCAGAATGTTGCTGTGTAAGAGCAAATACTGTGTAGAAGATACTATGTGTGGCTGCTATTGGCACATTGTGGATTGTAATAATTTTTTCCATAGTACGATCGAATGGTGAAGCACTATATCTACCAGTTAATTTATTTTGACTGTTGCCTTTGTAAAGGTACCATCAATGTTTGACGGATATCTACTTATGCAAGTAGACCGACACTCCTACTCATTCTGTCTTTATGTCTTAAATTATAAGACATTTTGGCTTTTCTAATATATTGCTTCAATTATATATTTAGACAGGGGTGAGAGGTAGACAGGGGTGAGAGGTACTCCCAAGGTTTAACCAATAAGTTTTGGCGCCTTTGGCAACTCGAGTAGGGTATGGTGCGGCGAGTTAGGGTTTTCCTCCTCTCTCCCTCGTTCCCGTCCAATCCTACATTTGAGTCCATGTCAAATCTCTCCATTTCTATAGTCAAGCCTCACCTACGTGGGTGGTGGCAAAGACCATGGGAAATTTCAAGGAGATCTAGTCCGTGGAGGGGTTGATGGAGAAGACGAAACTCTCCAATGTGGAGAGGAAAAGCATTAGGGTGTCATCGGTGGGGTTAGAAGGACCACGATCTCTAGATCCACGGGCGATCAAGAAGGTTGAAAGTTTCTAGTTTAGTTTTGGCTAATTGATGAAATCTAGGACTAAATCTATTGCTAAGCGTGTAGCATTAGAGAAAGGAGAGGTCCAAGCCAAGTGGTGAAGTGGAGATCAAGGTAATGAAAGTGACCACAAGTGATCAAGTGCCACCCTTGGAGATGAAGGGAGAGGAGAAGCGGAATGGAAAGCTAGAGGCAAAGATATATGCTAGGGTTTTTCCATTTAGCCGGCTGTAGGTGAGTAGAGAAGTTGACTGCTAGGTTTAGGATCGATAATCATATTATTAAGAGGGACAATCTCACAAACATAGGTTATCTAAGTGTCACTAAGTGTTCCATTACTTTGCATGTGCATTAGAACCTAGTGTGCTAACTAAACTATTGCAAAAATCGTTTAAAAATGCTAACACACAAGCACAATTTGAGAGACACTTTAGTGTGGCACATGAGAATAAGGGTTGATGGGGTCTTAGGTGTAAACACCTCCCGCCAAGCTTGCAAGGTAGGACTCGAAGATTTTCAGATGGAGCTCATTCAGTTTGGATGGACGCTATCCTGGTTGGGATTGGATGCATCCGGTCAGTGGTAGTGTCTTATGATTTTTCAAGGGTGACCGGACGCTCTAGTGCCACGTTCCAGTCAGGTGAGCTGGCGCGGCCGAGAACTACAAAGAAGTGATCGGACGCCAGGCGCATCTGGTCGAGAATTTGCAGCTTTGGAGCTGTCTGAGTTGAGAACGGACTCGCAAGGGCGAGCGCCCGGTCGACGCAGTGGACGCTTTTGGTCATCTACTGAGCAGCGCGCGTGAGTCCGACCGTTGGCGTGTGTTGACACCATATTTTGATGGGCATGGGTCGTTCACAAACTAGAGGTGTCAAAGCAAGTCAAGGCAACCCAGGTGGATTGGCTAACAGAGAGATGACGTCAGCAGGACATGAGGCATACCCGAGGCTAGCTGAAAGATGAAGAAAAAACGTCAGACTCCATTAAGAAGAAAAGAATTAGAGTCCAAGTTACCTTTTATTTTTGTTCGTATCTAGGTAGGACTCGAGTTAGTTTTTCTGGGCTATATCTATATCTATATCTATAAAGGAGTGAAGGAATTAGAAAACACTTGTCACCTTAAAATATTCTACCCACTCAATATCCTCACCCTTAAATTTGCATCTAACGCTTAGATGTCATCTGGTTAACCATGGGCCCGGAGCATTTGTTGACTCCTGACATATGAAACGGGAGTTTTCTCGAGTAGAGGAACGCCTCCAGTCCGTAACTTTTTTTCACCGCAAAACTTTCTTACCCGCCCGCGCGTACCCGCATCCTCGCACGCACCCGCCCGCCGTGCCCGCTCAGCGGTTCCGCTTCTGCCGTTCCCGTCCCTCCCGATCAAGTCTCGATCTGCGACGCGACTGCAACTGCTTCCCGCTCCCTCTCACCCATGCGCAACTCCCCAGCGAGGCCGCGACTACGCCTGGGCGGGATGCCGGCCACCACGGCCAGCCGTTGCCAGTCGCCACCAGGCACGACGACATGCCACCAGGGCCGGCCGCCGGCCACCAGGCAAGGCCGCAGGCCACCATGGGCGGTCATTGCCCACCATACACGGCTGCCGGCCACCAGGACCAGGCTGTTGGCCTTCAGGAATACCAGGGCCGGCCACCGGCCAATCTTGCGGCGGGGGCCTCCGAGCCGCTGCATCCCCCGCAGCAGAGGCGCCCATGATGCGAGGAATACTTCCAAGTGCGCCCCACGCTCGCCATCTCCTCGTCGGACCACGCAGGGCTCGTCGATGTAGAATCCGATCAGATCCACGGGGCTTGTGCGCCCTGTTTTGTGCCTTGGCCTCGTGCGCCGTGGTGAGCAAATCGAAGGCCTGGTGATGCTGGCCGCGGCAGCCATTGGGACGGTGCAAAATATTTGAGGAAGTTCAGCAAAAGGTGATTCATTGTGATCCTTAACCTCTTCCGTCCAGCCTTTTTCGTATTTGATTGATTGATGTTTCTTCTCTGTCTTCATGAGTTTTGCAAGGCAAAGTGATGGATGCTAGAGATGATCGATGATGTACGCCCATGGGGTCAACGAATTTTTGGATGCCAGATGACCAGGTCCAACGACCCAATGACCCCAATTTTGCCTTCTGTTTGTTATTCAGTCCTCCAGATACTTTTCCTTTTGATTACCAACCACTAGATTATTTATCCTTACAGAAGCACCCCCTCAAACCTTAGCAATATATATTTAGTTGAAAATTGTCAGCTCTTGAAATCATTCTCTGCGATTGAAGATGTATTTTTTGATCTCGAGATGCACCAAGGTTCGTTCTGTTCCCACTTTCCACTATGAAATGTTCTGATTTTTAACTAAAAAAATAATCTCATCAGTTTTTGGATTGGTTCAATTTTTTTTTTCTTTCACTGCCTTTTTTTTTTGTGTGTATGAGAGCAGTTCCTCGAAGGCATGCTATTGGATGGATGGCTTCTGAAATTGGTTTATATATGTGGTTTTGTTGATGACTATATACAGTGTCGTGGACACTGACGAACTGTAAGTATTGGTTTCTATACTCTCTTTAGATTGTTGGTCTGTTCTCTCATTATGCTACTTATGTCCTTATGCAACTACATGTCAGTATTGCATTCATCCGATGAGAGGTTACAAGTTTCTACATCTGACTTTTGGGAAGCTCATTTTAAATACAATATTGTGCAGTAACTTGCATATCTACTTTGCTGTGGTTACCATATAGTTAATTCAAAGATCAGTTTTTACCAGCTCCTTAACAGCCACTGAGCATGTATCCTCGGCATGCCAGCGCTGACACTCAAGAGCCTGGTGAGCCTTGGGACCTACTGCGCTTTGACTCACATGAGAGGCATGTCAGCAGTAGCAGTTCATGAAAATGGCCTGTCAGCAGTAGATGTTTGTTTCTTAAGTGATTAAAAATCAGAAAACTAAAAAGATATTCAGGTGTATTTTTGCTTAGACCTTTCATAGTAGATTGATAGGTTTCTCTTTGTGTGTTTTGAAGGTGGTGATGAGCGCAGCCGAGTTTCTCGAGCACAACGCACAGCTAGGATTACCAGATGTGCAGTCCTATGATGGAGCGTTTTATGGGGAAAAAATATGTCTAGGATTACCAGATGAAGGGCTGTGTTCAGACATGACAATAGTATAGGAAATATGCCTTCTGCAAAAAGTACTTAATAAACTGGTTTCAATGAAAGTGCACTTTATTTTGAATAATCTTAAAAATTCAGTTAGTGATGTTGAGCCTGAATCATGTAGTGATGTTGGCAGCGGTCTTGCTTACATAAGTTATATATACTTGTTTTTCTAATCGGTCTTAGGAATGGAGCCTGGCTCAGTTGGTGGGAGAGGTGTGGTGTGCCCTCCTTGGCTTTAGTTGGCTCGTGCTTGAGCAACTAAAAGGTTGTAGTTCTGTGCTGGCCTGCTACAGAATATCTCTAGGACACTACATCAGAGCTTCTGATATGCAACATACCGTTCTATGCTCGTAGATCTTATTTTAGTGTGTGCAATTACTATTTTGTTTATGTTCAGTGTGAGCAGTAGATGTTTTGTTTATATATGTTCTCTATATGAGTAGGATTAACACCATTAATTAGGAGTCGAGGAGGCAAACATATATGTGAAATTTGTCCTGCATAATTAGATGCTATCATCTTCATGTAATTCTATTTTGGAACTTAATTAATAGTAACTCCACTACGGTTTTTCGAACAGATTTGCAATCAGTAGTTATGATGGTTGCCTTTGATTTACCTACTCCAGATCTGCTTAGATGTGTCATTCTGTGTGCAATTACATTTTTATCTACTTTTTAAGTGGAATGGTGTCCTTTAGAAATTGTCATTGTCACCTTTGCTGGGGTTGTAGTTCTGGACTACGTTCAAAAAGGTACCTGTCAACTGTCATTGAGTTCTCAGAGTTAAAAAAGCTAGGAATTAATCGATTGTCATATTTACTCTTATTTGATGCCCTTACTAACTAATTTTTCTCAGCTTCATGCAGGCGCAAAAGCAGTTGATCGGTTGAAGGTTCTCTAAACCGTCCTCGCAGAGTGATAGGAAGCTATAGTAGTTTAGGAAGCTATAGTAGTTTAGGGAGCCGATGGTCATGTTAAACTACAAAGGCAACGAGAAGCAAACCAAGATGAAGGATATCGTTGAGGCCTACCTCAACTTATTTAATTGTATATTACATCAGCATCATTTATTAGAGTTTTTATTCTTACTCTCTATTTTGAATAATTGTTTTATTGTTAGAGTAACAACTCTGCCACAATTTTTATATTGAATGATATATATTTCAAACTATATATGTTTATGAATAGAGTCGATTCATATTCATCGTGTGACTAAAAAATTTTCATAGCACGTGCGTGTCGCACGTGCATGTTTACTAGTATATCAAAGACCCGATCATTATAAAGGACATCCTATTAATCAATACAAACAACAACTTCGGCCTCACAGTTTATACCTCATTTGTATGGCTGCAGAACACCTTTCACGTTGAACTCTTGGGATGTGTAGCAGGGGTCAAAGCGGCCTCGAACTTGGGCATTTCTACAGTGATCCTAGAAACGGATGGTGCACAGGTAAAATCAGCGGTGGAAGGTGATGAGTATCGGTTGTCCTCTCTAGGAGGCAATGTGGCTGAGCTTCAAGCTCTGTTCCGGTCGGAGTTTGTAAATTGTCGTGTCATAGTCTATCCTAGATCTTGTAACAAGGCTGGCGATGCATTAGCAGCTCTTGGTCGTAGTCTTTCTAGTGGTGTGCAGGCCACTTGGGATGTTGTTCTTGTTCCTCCTTTCTTGGAGGTTATGGTGACCAGGGATTTGGCTGAGTCGTATAAGTAATGAAGCCTACATCATAGTATAAAAATATATATATTTAGACAGGACGTTGTCTAAATACATAGTAAAACTATTTATCTAAAAAAGTTAAAAGGTTTTATAATTTAAAACCAAGGAAGTACATAATAGTTGCCTGGGGTGTGGCGTAGCTGCTAGCCGTTGTGCTCCGCTTCTACTCCCCATGTCTGTTGCGTTGAGTTGCATGCGCGTTGCGCTGAGTTTAGCTATGAAGCATGCATAGAGATCCCCATGTCGATGAGAGCACTCCGCCGTCCTATGATCATTAACATTTAATTATGACTAGCTGCTCGCCGTACATTTGAGCTAAGTCCAATGATAGAACTGTCTAGTGGGACACTACCCACCAGGAATCAAATCGCTCGCATCTTTCCTGGAATTTTCTAGAATTTATCGGCGTTATGCTTTAAGTGGTAAGCGATGTTCTCGTCAATGATGAGGCGCCAGTGGTGACTTCGGGAGTCTCCAGATCTGCCGGCTTAGTCCTTCGGAGGTGCTCATAGGGGTAGAGTTTACGTGCATGTATTCATAGGGATGAGTGTGCATGCGTGTTGTGAGCGTCTACGTTGTACTGTGTAATTCTCAGAAAGAACTCAGTCAGACTGCATAGGATGACTTACAGAAACAGCTGCAGACAATCTGAGGTTCACTGGCAAATCTAGGATTTTAACACAGGATATGCCTCATAAAATTTTCTTATACAATTTGATAAAACCATTTCCAATTCGATAAAACCGTATCAATTAATTTTCATAAAAAATCTACATGATATGTTATCTTCTAATACTAATGTTAAACAAACTGCGAACAAATTTCTAACCTTATGTTAGTGTGATCTTCCTAATGCACAACTAATGTTGGAGTGCAGATTTTGTAAAAGTGGACATGACAATATACATAGCTATCAATTCTCATGCCTTGAATGCCAGTTTCCACATTTCATGGTATATCTCACATAACACAAATAGAGAATGAAATATATCTTACTATTACTAATTAGAGGCCCTAACGGAGGCTCTACGTTAATTCTCACCAAACGCGCTAAAAAAAGATAAATGCTAGAAATTCTCACATTAATCAGAAACATCTGGCCACAAATCAAAATATTGTAATCATCTATAACCGTTGGATCTACTTTGTTTTGGAAGTAATTACCCACCTCTGCCATTATATAGACTAAGAAAAAACAAAATAAAATAAAATTATCCATCACGTTAAAATATAGTCTACCCAATCACATGACTTGGTTACTATTTATCAATCTAAAATATATCGGCAGGACTCACATTCACGTTTGTTAATCTCACGGTCAATATCCATTGATTTTTTAAATAATATCCTTTGATTTGCCCAACTCACATTTAGTTGTGGTTAATCTCATATGGGGCCTACCATTCATGTTCGATCACTTGGTTAATAGTATCAATAAAAAATACGAGGACCAATGTTCACCTTGATTAATCTCTGTCAATCTGTTAATCTATATATTAGAAAATAGACAAAAAGTCATCTATTAATTAAATAATCATATATAATCTATCAAAACCAACAAACAGGATACACTTTTGCGGATAAATAATGAACACAGAAACGAACAAAAAATCCAACTACGGGCTAGGCGTTCTATTTTCATGGTTCTTCTGACCAAAAGTAAATCTATTATTTTAACTCTACATACCAAGAAAGAAACAAAAGATAATAAATACATTATTTTGCCTACCACCGTCCTTAGGCCGTGGCACCGCTGCCATCTCCCCTAATTTACCTGGCGGCGCCTGGCTTCTTTGTTCCATTGAGAACGGCGACCTCGCAGCTCTACTGCATCAGGACCAGGAGCCAGGATCAAGAAGGACGATCTGGACGAGGAGCAGGATCAAGAAAGAAAGGTAAGACTGATGGCGCTTCATGTCACCCTCCAAGATAGGTGAGAAAACTAATCTGAACAGTATCACAATTCTAGGCGAGAAGTGTTTGATGCAATAGCCATAGATTAAGATGGAACTGCCAGATGATCGAGCGTCGATACAACAATGAGAAGCGCGCATATGTCTAAGCGAACAAGGCCGGAAGCCATTCATGCATCTATACTCGGCAACTACGTGCAATATGGGCTACTGTATGCGCAAGATTGACGTGAACACATGTAGACCGCCGTTGCCATTACGCCCGGCATCGACTACAGCACCGGTTGCACCCGTAGACTAAAGGTGTGGCCATCTTGCTAGATCCCATAATTACAATTTAATTTATCTCCTAGGATGTATAAAATTTGGTCTTCCCATAAATACAATTTAGTGTCTTCTCCGAGTACTTATATTATTTCAGTATGACCAGTAAAATTTTAGGTGAGATTAGGTTAGGGAAAGAATTGTGAAAAATGAAAGCAAAAGTCTTGGATTATTTTGAACAAATAAGTTTTGATAAAATTCTTATTGACCTTGACTTATATTATTTTGTCCACTTTAATAATAACTTCATCATATTACTTCGAGTTTGGATGATGCCGGAAAATTAGGAGACCATGATCCATGGAGTTATCAATAATTAAGCCTATATTAAAAACTCAAACTTCCATGGTTATAAAAGATAACTAATTAATCCCATAATATTTTTAAATAAATTTATAAACTTCTATTAGTAATGAAGATAATGCTTTGAACCCTTAGTTTGCATTCAAATTAACTATATGTTGACACCTGTTAGCGTCAACTTTTACTAAGGCTTTTTACCCGAAGGAAAACAAGAAAACACACTAGTCTAGGGCTTTATCCGACAAATTCCACGAGTTTTGCATATTACGTATTTTCCGGGGTGATTTCGAAAAAAAGCTGAAAAAGAGGGATCCTAGCGCAAAAATAACCACGAAACTTATCCGCACGGGACTACATCGCGGGAAGACTCGGAAGACTCCGAAGACACCGGAAGGAGCAGGGAGGGCCAGCGGCCGCCAGTGGGGCCGGCCGGCCCCACCATGGCGCCCGGCGGCGGCCCCTTTAGGGTTTCGGCCCCCTCTTCTGAATGTTCCTCCACCGCCTCCAAGGATGCATCTCAGCCCTACGTTACGTCGGTTTGATCCTGCGGCACACGCGCATCCCACCGGACTATAAATATGTGGGTAGACCCCCCTGGAGAGAGCCAATTTCATTATTCATCAAGGCCTCAAGCCGTCAAGCATCAAGAGCCTTCAAGTTCATCAAGAGCCTTCTAGTTCATAGGATTAGCTAGCTAGATTAGAAGTAGAGGAGATCTAGTTCTTCATCGGATCTGGAGCCCCTGGCGTCTGGCTGGAGCGCGAGAGTTCGGTAATAGATCTAGTTCTTAATTACTTTATTGTATTCATTATTTAGATTAGGGAGACTTTACTCTAAATAGATTCATATGTTCTTAATTGCAATAGTCATTGTCTACTTTGATTATATGTCTAGTTTAGTTACTTCGATCTTATTGAATTCATGTAATTGCTCGTATAGCGTTTATCCATATGTACAATGGGTAGATGATAGGCGATATGTAGACGTGGTGTCTAGATGTCTTGTTTATCTGTGAGTGCACCCTGATATGCCAGGACGTGTGGTAGTCTGCGTAGGTGACAGCTACATTAGTTCCTCTGTAGTCCACCCCGTATGTAGGACTAGCATGGGCACGGGCCGCGAAGGAGGTGACTTAGGCCTTAATACCCTCATTAGTTGATGCCTCTTTACATGCAATGATGATTTAGGGTTGACTTAGTAATGATTACTAGATGTAGTTGCACTAATTAGAGTTATTCAATTGACGTAGTTATAGACCTATTTCCCTAGTTTATCTAATAGCTAGCTATGATTATGACTAGTAAGATGCTCTGATGATTATCCTTAATTATGATACTTGATGATTATGCTATCACCCATATTTATCCTTATTTATCTTGTGACCTCTGCCTTGTTATAAGTAGAGTATACGACTTAGGTAATATCGTTTATCATGTCTATATAGTTTCTTCATCAATATAATAATAATAGTTTATTACATAGCTTTCCCAGAGGTATAATTATAAATCGACAACCTGGACACTTCCCTAGGTAAAATGCTACAACGGTATAATTATCTGTCCGCTTGCAGAACCCATTAGTTTACATTCATATCTTATTCATATATTTTATCTGCCTAGTCATAATAGTACAATGTAAATCTATGTTAATTTTCTAGCAATATAATTGGGGATGACAACCTACTTCATGTTTAGGAATGTTAGTAATTTAAGAGTGGCTAGTTGCTAATGACAAGTAATTATAAACCGACCATTTCTGGGGTCATTGCTAGAGGTAGGATTTATTTCTGCTTTTTAGTAGTGACGTTAGAAATGCCAACAAGCATTTTTGGCGTCGTTGCCGGGGAAGGCACAATAAACTTAGAACATATTGATAACCTATATACACATGGATAAAGTCATATTACCAATCGATCTCTAACTCTATCAGGTACACCCTTCGTTGTTATCATTTTCTTATCTTATGCAGGGTGATGAATGAATGGTTTTTCTCTTCCAAAGAACTTTACTGACGATCCAGAGAAACTCCTTAGAAAGAAAAGGTTTGCAGAAGCAAGTGACAAATTCGAGTCACCATCAAGAACATCCTCTGCTGCTCAAGCTAACTCTTCGGAGGAGCCAGCTCCAACACTGGAAAAAGAATTTGAAGAAGAAGTAGAAGAACAAGCAGAAGAGTATTTAGGTGAAAACCTAGCTCCTGTGTTTGAAGACATGGCTGAGAAGTCGCTGCGAGAGTTCTCTGCCCCAACAACAGCAAACATCCGGATTTGGACCAGGCCGATCCAACACTGGGGAGAATGGAATCGAGCTCAAGCCTGCTCTCATCACCATGGTTCAAGTCAGCCAATTCTGTGGAAAAGGACATGAAGATGCAAGTGCACACTTACAACACTTTCTACAGATCTGCAGCACCTTCACAATCAGAGGAGTACCAAAAGATGCTATCTTACTCCGTCTGTTTCCGTTCTCATTATTGGGGAAAGCTAAGCAGTGGTTCTACATCAACAAAGATAAGCACACTACATGGGACCTATGCTCAACTGCTTTCCTAGCAAAATTCTTTCCTACAGCCAAGACCAATGCTCTGCGTGGGAAGATTTCAAGTTTCCAACAACAACATGATGAATCATTCACTGAAGCATGGGAAAGATTCCAGAACTACATTGAAGACTGTCCTCATCATGGGATAGAGGAATGGCTGTTAATGCAGACTTTCTATCACGGGCTAATCTCTAGCACCCGTGAGTCTATTGATGCTGCAGCTGGGGGAGCTTTCCTGTCACTAAAGCTCTCTGATGCTAAAGCACTTCTCGAGAAGATGGCCTCAAACTCAACATGCAATGAAGAACGTACTCAGCCTCGCAAGAAGGGAGGAGGAATCCATCATCTCAAGGAAGCCGACATGGTCACTGCCAAACTAGACCTCATCATGAAGAAGCTCGACATAGAGAAGAAGGAAGTCATGCACGTCAATGATTCCCATATGACATGTGAAGAATGTGGAGACTACGGGCACTCACCGTCGGTGCCCTACACTGCAAGAGGATGTAAACTTCATCAACAACAACACCTACTATCGTCCTCAACAAAATCAAGGGTGGAATCAACAACCTCGATAAGATAATTACCAAGGTAACAACCAAGGTAACAACTTCAATAATTACAATCTTCCGCCTTTGAGAGAATTAGTTACTAGTCAATCCAAACTGCTAGATCAAATGACTAGGAAGCTGACATCAAATGATAAAACTTTGGAAAATATACATGCTAGAATGGACACTTTTGCTTCTGCCATAAAGAACCAGCATAGCTTTAATAAAATGTTAGAATCACAATTAGCTCAGTTAGCTGCTGCTGTCCCTCCACTAGAGAAAGGCAAAATTCCAGGCCAACCAGAAGATTTAGAAACTGCTAACCTTGTTGATATTCACAATGCAACCCAATATCATATTAAGCCTACAGATGTACAATGGATTGACCACTCTCTACCAGAGAAGATGGGAGACCCTAGAAGACCTGTCATTCCTATCTCCATAGGATGCCACAGCTTTCCAGAGGCTATCTGCGACTTCGGCGCAAGTGTCTACATCATGCCCAAGGTAATTTATGAGAAAATATTAAATGATCCCCTGTTGTACATAAATATGCGCTTACAGCTTGCAGATCAGTCCATTTGCTACCCTGAGAGAGTACTAGAAGAAGTTGTCATTAGAGTGGGGCAATCATATGTTCCAGTTGACTTCGTGGTCATGGAGACAGGAGTAGATGAGAAGGCACCCATCATTCTGGGTAGACCATTCTTATGCACAATAAAAGCTATCATCTATGCGGAGTTCGCCAAGATCGTCCTGTCCATCAAAGACAAGAAGGAGAGATTCACATTCAATAACCGCATCCTGAAAACTCCTGCAGCCCCAAAGCAATTTCAGCAACAAGAAGAGCAAGAACAACAACCAATGCCAAAGAAGAATAATAGAAGATGGAGGAGGACCAAGCATGCACCTGAGGAGACAACTCAATTAATCACTGCTCTCAACACAGAAAACGATCACATGCTACCCAAGCCATTTCCAATTAAGAGAGGTGATCCAGGTGTCCCAATCATTGAATGCACAATCAAAGACACCACTTTTCCTCACACCGTCTGCGACACTGGATCAGGCTGCAACGTAATGTCAAAACAGGTATATGATGAATTGTTCGATTTACCTTTATACCCAACACATATTCAGTTGCAGATGGCGGACCAATCACTAAGATTTCCTGAAGGAGTAGTCAAAAATGTCATGGTAAGAATTCAAGGACAATACATACCTGCAGATTTTCTAGTCCTTGACATGCAGGGAGACGATGACTCTCCGATTCTCTTGGGAAGACCGTTCCTCTACACCGCTAGCGCCAACATCTACATTGGGTCCGGACACATCCATTTCAACTTACCTACCGGAAAGGTACGCTGTCAATTCAGAACATTAAATAACCATGAGCAGGCCAGGAAGCAACGCAACAGGAGAAGATGCCAAGCACGCCGTCAGGCTGCTCAGCCTCACTGTGGATGGGAAGACTTTCCTGGCAAGATCGTGAAATATGAAGATCGCTTCCCGGAACAAGAAGAGAACGAGCAAGTACCTCGCTGGAGTAGCTGGGCAGAAGAAGCAGAAAGGATGGATCATATTGCCAAGGAAGAAAAGGAGGAGATCCTAGCACGATTAGAAGCGTGGGAGAAGGCAAACAAAGATGAAGAGCAGGAGCTAGAAGAGAAAGAAGCAAAAGAGACCGAAGCAAGATGGAAGGAGGCACGCGACGCATCACCACAAGATGGGGAGTTGACTGAGGTTACCTCAGACGATGAACCCACTGAGTAAGTACTCACTCTGTCTAAGTCCTGTCGGTAGACTTTAAATTCCGTACCCTAGCCATAAGGTTAGAATGGTAGTTATCTCATTCAACGCATTCACAATTTATTAGCATAATTTTGTTCATATATAAAATAATAAAAATATTTACTGCATTATTCATGGCATCATAAAGCCCCATGTGGATACCCTATGGCATTTCCCGAAGGAATACCCACTGTGGTGGCATAAAAATAAAAATAACAAAAATATAGCATTCATATTTAAATTTCTGCATTATAAAAAGAAAATTCAAAAAAGAAGAGAATTCCTGCTTAAATCGGACAACATTAAAAATAACTCATAAAGGTAATCAATTACTCCTTGGCTAACCGCTAACCCATTATTAAATTCGAGCCTCGAGTTTTGGTTTTTTTGGGAATATTTATGCAGGAACAACAATATAGCAAGGAGAGAGACTATCGGTGGCAACCATCGGGTTCGCTATTGGCTAGTCCGCTCTGAAGGACGTTTACATCAGATATTGCAATCATCAAGCTTGGGGGAGGAGCATCCCCTAGTTATCGGGTGACTACACCTAAGCGATTTTTTGAGTCTACTATAAACAGTCATAAAATACCAAAAATATGTGGGCACATGAAGGTCCACAAAGTCATAGAGTCTTTTGCTAGATGTTAAAACCATAAAATGATAAATAAAACCCAAATAAATATTTAGTCTATATTTATTAAAGTATAATTAGTCCAGGCTAGAGCTATTAAAATTGATGAACATTAAAATTGTTTTGGAGATGATGAATAGTTGCTCTGTTATAATGCCTACTAAGTACCTACTTGCCAAACTTAAAATCTCCCTGGTTCCAAGCACTGTTGTTTTAATTAGAGAATTTATTCTGAACCTTAATTGTGGAGGCATAAGCTTGCGCTAAAGTCTAGGTAGTTGATTGATATGATTCATGAAGGTTGAGCTGCTATTTATCTTGTTCTTAGCATTGCTAAGTTCTGGAGATTTTATTTTGAAAATCTAAAAATTTACATGATGAGCTCTTGTATGATAAATGTGAATTCCTACCAAAGCCAGAATTAATATCTTAGAGGATAGGAAAACCCGTTCACATTTAAGCTACTTACTTTGCAGTGAGTTCAGTCAACCTGTGTTGTATACCATATGAGAGTCTTGTCATGCTTTTAAAACCAAGAATCACTTGCACACTCCAGTCCACATATGCATTACTCCTACTTCAAGGATTAATCGCAATCATTCACCATACTTCCATACATGTTCATCATGAAATGTTCACCTCCTACACTGGGAGAGGACACAAAAATATACAACCACCCTATAGGATAACCCCTGTCTTTAATGCTCTAAGTCCTGATTATATCTCTCGATTTATTTATTGTATTCAAAGGATACGTGTGGCTATGCAAAATAAAAAAAAAGAGAGAAAAAGAAAGAACAGAAAAGGGGAGTAAAAGATGGATAAGTGTCCCAAAGAATTAAAACAATGGGTACTAGATGCCCGCCTCCCCTGAATAAAAAGAAATAATAAAGATAGCCCATGTCTTTCCTGAGAAAAGTTTTAAAAGAGAGTCGTTCCCAAAAGAGCAATAATAGAAATAGGAGTTAGCCATAAATAACACAAATTCACCCATCCACTATATTCCATACACATGCACATCTTGGTTTGATTGTATGCCTCGATTCTCTGTGGATCCACTAGTTGACCTTACAATATATGTTTTGCAAGTATGACTAACCTTGTTACTGCCAATCCTATAAGCTCCACTATATATACCTTTAGCTATAGGAAGCATAACAACATTAATGCCTCAAGAGAGAACCACAAATACTACATACATTGAGAGACTTGAGGGTATCATACAATTAAGCTCTAAGTTTTATTCTGAAAACTTATCAAAAACTCCGAAATGTTAGTATTGCGAAGAATTTGAGACATAGCACTTAGCTTGATTGTTGTATCTTTCGACTGCTCAAGACTTATGCAAAAGCTGTGAAGCCCCATATTACAGGTGAAATGAGTAAGTTTGAAGATTAGAGCATATATTGTTTGATCTGGAGGAAATTTTCGTTTGAAAGCATGTGTACTGGAAAGTGTAATGACATTGTAGCAACTCCTGATCCAAATACAATATCAATTAGGCTTGGTGTGTTTGCCAAGGGACCTGCAAAAGGTAAAGCTTGGGGGTATTGTTGACACTGTTAGCGTCAACTTTTACTAAGGCTTTTTACCCGAAGGAAAACAAGAAAACACACTAGTCTAGGGCTTTATCGACAAATTCCACGAGTTTTGCATATTCTGTATTTTCTAGGGTGATTTCGAAAAAGCTGAAAAAGAGGGATCCTAGCGCAAAATAACCGAGAAACTTATCCGCCACGGGACTACATCGCGGGAAGACTCGGGAAGACTTGAAGACACCGGAAGGAGCGGGGGAGGGCCGGCGGCCGCCGGTGGGGCCGGCCCCCCACCATGGCGCCCGCCCCCTTTTAGGTTTCGGCCCCCTCTTACGGAATGTTCCTCCACCGCCTCCAAGGATGCATCTCAGCCCTACGTTACGTCGGTTTGATCCTGCGGCGCACACGCATCCCACCGGACTATAAATATGTGGGTACACCCCCTGGAGAGAGCCAATTTCATTATTCATCATGGCCTCAAGCCGTCAAGCATCAAGAGCCTTCAAGTTCATCAAGAGCCTTCTAGTTCATAGGATTAGCTAGCTAGATTAGAAGTAGAGGAGATCTAGTTCTTCATCGGATCTGGAGCCCCCCGGCGTCTTCTTTGGAGCGCGAGAGTTCGGTAATAGATCTAGTTCTTAATTACTTTATTGTATTCATTATTCAGATTAGGGAGACTTTACTCTAAATAGATTCATATGTTCTTAATTGCAATAGTCATTGTCTACTTTGATTATATGTCTAGTTTAGTTACTTCGATCTTATTGAATTCATGTAATTGCTCGTATAGCGTTTATCCATATGTACAATGGGTAGATGATAGGCGATATGTAGACGTGGTGTCTAGATGTCTTGTTTATCTGCGAGTGCACCCCGATATGCCGGGACGTGTGGTAGTCTGCGTAGGGTGGCAGCTACGTTAGTTCCTTTGTAGTCCACCCCGTATGTAGGACTAGCATGGGCACGGTCGCGAAGGAGGTGACTTAGGTCTTAATACCCTCATTAGTTGATGCCTCTTTACATGCAATGATGATTTAGGGTTGACTTAGCAATGATTACTAGATGTAGTTGCACTAATTAGAGTTATTCAATTGACGTAGTTGTAGACCTATTTTCCTAGTTTATCTAATGGCTAGCTATGATTATAACTAGTAAGATGCTCGATGATTATCCTTAATTATGATACTTGATGATTATGCTATCACCCATATTTATCCTTATTTATCTTGTGACCTCTCTTTTGTTATAAGTAGAGTATACGACTTAGGTAATATCGTTTATCATGTCTATATAGTTTCTTCATCAATATAATAATAATAGTTTATTACATAGCTTTCCCAGAGGTATAATTATAAATCGACAACCTGGAGACTTCCCTAGGTAAAATGCTACAACGGTATAATTATCTGTCCGCTTGTAGAACCCATTAGTTTACATTCATATCTTATTCATATATTTTATCTTCCTAGTCACAATAGTACAATGTAAATCTATGTTAATTTCCTAGCAATATAATTGGGGATGACAACCTACTTCATGTTTAGGAATGTTAGTAATTCAAGAGTGGCTAGTTGCTAATGACAAGTAATTATAAACCGACCATTTCGAGGGTCATTGCTAGAGGTAGGATTTATTTCTTCTTTTTTTTTAGTAGTGACGTTAGAAATGCCAACACTATACCTAGCATTATGAGAGGTAATGTAATGTAATATATACATGTATAATTTGTACTTAAATTTTCCATTTCAACTGTTATAAAAAATAGCAAAAATCTCTCAAATCTACATGTAAATGCTAATGTATGCTATTATGAAAAATAATTCAACATCCGTAAGTTCAATATATGCACAAAAACTATTTGAAATACACACTTTTATAGTGTGAAGTTGAAATTATGCACAAAGCGATATTCCACTGCATAGACCATGCAAACATATATACATTAGTATAAATATTTATTTTATAAGCTTATCGACCTTGGAAAAATGTACTTACCAAATTATATAATAATGACACTTACGCTTCACTATAAGTTGTACTAATATTCATGATAAAAAATTTTGCAAGTCGTTACCCCCAAAAAAGTTTAAATAATTTGATTGGAACATTATATATGATGAATATTAGCAACTTAATGGATTATTTATTTGTTCAATAAAATGATATTAATGCAATA
The DNA here is from genome assembly GCA_015844335.1 of Chrysopogon serrulatus. Classification (NCBI taxonomy): domain Eukaryota; kingdom Viridiplantae; phylum Streptophyta; class Magnoliopsida; order Poales; family Poaceae; genus Chrysopogon; species Chrysopogon serrulatus. The sequence goes on along the minus strand of JADLZL010005269.1, from coordinate 113,557 downwards.
TTATAAATTCAACATCTTGAGTGTGATCGTGCATGCTGAAAAGTAAAAAAAAAAAAATTTTATTGATATCACATAAAATAGTAACAATTATAAGTTTATGTTTCAACTAAATATGTTCATGCTAGAAAAAATATCAATTCTAAAAATTATTACTCATGAAACCGTTAGAAATAAAAAAAAAAGGATAGATCCTAAATTCTTACAAAAACCTAAAACAGTTTGCCATTAAATTGGTAGACTGTATCACCATGGTAAATAATAGCCATTGTATATGAGCAATTAGTAAGCTCAACTTTTTTTAAAAAAATAATAATCAAAATTCAGGTCCATTGTCGTCAAAATATAGACTGCAACTGTGCCATCATAGTTTAAACAAAATTTTCAACTAAATGTATATTGGTGATAAAAAAGAAGTGCTATGTAAAGAGATAAACTGATGGATCTATTTGAAAAATACATAAAAATCAATAACTGATAGATTATCAAAATCAAATATAGACTACATAGTACCTTAAGAGCTATTGTTTTAGAATACAAGTGAAGAGAAAAAAAAAATATTAATATAAGTAATATTTATTAGTTAGTGTCTTCAAAGAATTTAACCCGTGCGTAGCACGGGTTGATGGACTAGTTATTTGTAATTATAATATATGGAGGTGATAAAAATTTACAAAATAAAAATAAAGATACGTAGGGTCTCATGGGACACAACAAGAGAGGATAAAAAATAGAAAAACTAAAGGATAAAGTATATGATCACGGGCACAACAACATGATAAAGCTAGAAAATAAAGGACCAATATTGATAGAGGGGGTAAAAGATAAGAAATTAACTACTTACAACTAAGGTTTTAAGGGACACAGCAGGATGAGATAAAATACAAAAATTAAAGAAAAAACTGTATTACCAACAATTAATTTTTAATAAAGAGAACATACAATGTGAAATAAAAAAAAACAGCTTCAAAGGCTTGAACCAGCGGCCTTATGGTTAGAAAATAAGGGGCTTACTATTATTGGCCTAACAAGATGCAAGTACAATTAATCATTGTCCTGAAATAATATATAATAAACGAATCAGAATCAAAATTTCGTGCTAAGGCTGCCCCACAGGAGATGTCGTGGCCCACTTGGCATAACCTGTGTGATAAACTGTAATTTGTATTTCACTTGTATGCGCTGTAGCTGTGAGGTTTTCCCGCGCTGCTGCCCACGTGCCCGCACTGGTCAAGCCACGACGTCGCCCGCCGTCGCGGAGCGCCGGCTGTAGCTGCACCTCGCGCCCGGCAGATTTCCACTGCTTTGTATTGTGTACTTATACACTCAGATCAACACGATTCGTTCTGTTGGCTCCATTGCTATCTCCTTCATGGTATCAATCGCATAGGTCTGTTCCCCTGTTCCACCTCTTCCACCACCGCCGCCGAGTCTGTGTCGCCGGCGAGCTTCCCTTCCGCTGCCCTCCATGGACCTCAACCCTCTGTATGATGCCGATCTCTCTGATGGCGAGTCCTCTTCCTCCTTTGAACTCTCCTTCACCGAGCCCATCCAGACTCCCTCTGCCACCATTCTGCAGGCGGTTAACATCAAGCGCCACGTTCCCGTCGAGCTCGACATCGCCGAATCCAACTACACGGAGTGGCGTTGCTTCTTCGACGCCTTCGTCGGCAAGTTCGGCTCGGCTCTCATCTCACCTCGCCGTCGTCGTCCGACGACCACCGCGATTCGGAGTGGGTGATGGTCGACCAGTGCATCCTCTCCTGGCTGTACAAACCGTCTCCAAGGACGTTCACGCCATTGTGCGTATTCCCAAGGCGACGGCGTACAAGATTTGGAAGTCGCTCCATGCTTAGTTCCGCCACAACGAGCTCCACCGGGCAGTTTACCTTGAGGCCGAGTTCCGCAACTTGGTCCAAGGTGACATGGACATCAAGACGTACACTGGCCGGCTGAAGCGCCTCGCCGACGCTCTGCGCGACATCGGGCAGCCGGGTCTTGAAGCTTCTTCTCAAAAGCTGAACTTGCTCCGTGGTCTCTCCCCCAAATATCGCCACACCGTCCCAGTGATCACAGCCAGGAACCCTCCGCACACCTTCCTGTCCGTGCGTTCCTATCTACTGCTGGAGGAGCAGTATGACAAGGAACACGCCAAGTCTGCCTGCCCAGGGATGCACTCCTCGCCGCCGGTGGCTCGTCCTCGACGGACGGCTCCCGGCACCCACGGCGCCCCACGGTCCAAAGCACCGACCACGGGCGCTCCCTGCGCAAACGACAACCGCGGATCCAAGAAGTGTCGCGGCCGCAGCAACTCCTTCCCTGGCGGCAACGGCGGCGGCTCCGTCACCAACACCCGGCAAGCTCCATTGTAGCCGCCCACCCTCTCCCCAGGAGCCCCGCGTTCAATCCATGGACCGGCATGGTGCAAGCCTGGTCCCTGCCCTTCCACGTTCCCGGCGCGGGAGTGCTTGGTCCACGCCCCGGCGCGCCCCAGCAGGCATACCTGACTGCACCTCCTCCGGCGCCTCCGTCACCTGCTGCATCGCCTGCGTTGCCTGCCCCGCCTTCTTCCATTGGCGATGTCTGGAACCAGTAGGCCCTTTTGGCTGCACTGGCAACAGCCAACGTTCCACCTGTCGGCCCTCAAGCATCCGAGTGGTTCTTTGACACTGGCGCCACTTCACATATGGCTTCAGGCTCTGGTAACTTTCCCACCGCTCGCCCCGTTTCTTCCTTGGTTCCGATCACCGTAGGCAACGGTTCTTCTATGCCTGTTGTTGACGGTCCATAACGCCTATTTTATACCATCAACTATTGCTCAATATAACATAATATCAACCATAAAGCATAGTTGTAGGGTTTGATTCTAACGAGTTCCACGAGTTGTGTTGTTCTCGGTTGTTTTGCAGGTATATTCAATTTTGCACAGAATAAAAGTATCTTAAATGGGGAATTGGACTGCACCAATGCGACGGGCTTGTCGAGACGATCGAAATGGACATATCATTTGCTATATTCGGAGTCCGGAATCAAAAGATATCAATTCTACACCGAAACCAACATTAAAAGACTCTAGAAGGCACCAGAAGGCGATGTACCGAAGGTGGGGCCCACCTGCTACAGGGTGGGGCCGCCCGGCCCCACCCCAGGGCCGGCCGGCGCTCCACAGAGCCCATTTGGGGCCCGCTTCGATGGAGGGCCTCCTACCGCCTTAGGGTTTGCATCTCCACCATTGCCGAAGTCGAATTAGTCCCACATCGCCTGTCTAGAAGAGGTGGAGGCTTTTCTAGACTATAAATAAAGAGAAAGACCCCTCCCTAAGGGCACCACATTATTGGAGATGTAGAGGCGTCCCTCGAATGGATGACCTCTCATCTCTAGAGAATTAGGGCTAGACTTTCCAATGTAGTTCTAGTTGAGAGTTAGGGAGAGCGGCGCTACGCCCGGGTTCCGGAGGAGTCTTCGGAAGAGTCATCAGAGTTTTGGTATGTCTTTATATTTATTCTTTGTAAGACTTATGCTTTAATATATTTTATCTTCTCTATTTACTTTTATGCATTACATTTAATTGGTTAGTATAGTTGTTATACTTTAGCATAGGATCTCCACCCGTATCGGGTGCTCTAGTTATTAATTGTGACTAGGGTAGTAATTGGTAGTGTAGACATGGAGTCTAGGCTATATATTACCTGAGATTGCACCCAGTCCAACATATAGTTGTGGTAGCCCCAGGTGGTGACAGCCCTGGCGGCCGACGTATTCCACCATGTTAGGGTTGGTGTTTGTAGGACCGTAGTCGGAGCTTCCTAGTCCCTTTCTCACCCCTTTCCGTGACTAGTGTTCTGATGTCCCGAAGTGTTATTGTGTGATTGCTTTACCTTCCATAAATCAGTTATTATAGAACCCAAGTAATAGAGAAGTATTTAGGAACCTTGAACTCTCCCGTTGTCCTCTCACTTTAGCTATCTATTTACTTATCATAGAATTCTCCTATGTGTGTGTCATATATACATAATTCCTATCATCTATCATTTACCCCCTACTTTAGTCTAGTTGGTATATTAAGTTAGTAGATACATGATGGTGAACTATCAATGTCTTATTCCATTGTTTCCCAGTGGTAAAATATAAATAACGATACCGGAATACTCCCGGTAAAATGCTACAATGGTTTTCTACGTGGCGCTTGCGGAATCCTTTATATTTTAGTTGTGCATAAGAAACACCAACAAACATTTTTTGGCGCCGTTGCTTGGGATAGGGATTTACCTCTATTTCTAGTAGCGACATTAGAAATGTCAACAAGCATTTTTGGCGCCGTTGCCGGGGAAACAATTGGCGTAAAGATTTTGATAATGATCTTGATATCTGCTAATCTAGTCTGCCACTAGGTTTAGTAGGATTACCCCTATTTTGTTGAGTTGTGGAATAAGTAGGATATCAACCGTTTCAACCTTTTGGCGAAATTCCACAAGAACAAGACAAGGGAGCTATTGAAGAACTCAGGGTGCCCGACATTAATGATCCATCAACAATGAAGCCCCCGCCATCTCACGGGTATGTATAAACATATATATTATTCTAACCATGTGTAGATTGGAAAAGTCGTCATCATATTCAAAGTTCATCATATGTGACGAATAAAGACGCTGCACAACTCACTGTGAGTCATGGTAGTTATGATTAAGAATGGTGAGAAAGTCTTGCTCATAGGCTTTAAATTTGATGAGTAGTTATCCTGTTGCATTCCACTGCATGTTTACTTTGAATAATCCATGCATCTACCCCATCTCATATCAAATCCACAGCATGTTCAGTTATTCTTCAAATTAGACATGGAGTTTGGTTTGGTTATTGAACTAGAAATTATTGTAGTAGATATTAGATATTTTGTTGGACTAACCTCTACAGAAAACTCTCAAACTCAATTCGGGTAAGTCAAGAGATGCACTCACATCACGAGATGAATCAAGGCATGTGATGAAGTCCAATAACTTTGCACAAAAGGAAGACACAGCTCATTCTCTATAGAAGAACTGTAAGTATCAAAGTTTATATATCCTTTGTTACAAGTTACCTTTGCCTTTGAACCATATTAAAGTGCAGCTACCAATAAAATTTGTTAAAAGAAATCTATGCTAAAGTAATCCTAAAAGCCCATCCTTTCATTAGCATAGATGAAATCCGCATAAACTTTATGGACCATAACCCACATCCTAAACTTGTTGCAATCCTTCGGGTATGTGTCTACTAACGTTAATGCAGGAAAGAAAGAATAAATGTCTGATCATGGTTCGAAGCAAAAAAAAGGAAGGAGAACAAGTGTATAGAAAAGACTAAGATAAAAAAAGAAATCAATATAAGAACACTTCAACACCTTCTACACTTCACCATGATAGTGGACCAATCACCCTGCAAGACATAAGGTGCATTTATCCAAGCTTCATGCAACTTTAAATTACATTCGACATCTTATACCACGTTGTTAATTGTCTTGGTTATCCATACCTTATACTTAATTTACTAAAATGTAAAATAAATAAAATTCTCTGTTGGTTCACCTATATATTCTTGGTTCTATTTGAATAAATATCTCTAGTCTTTTGAACTTCCTTACTCTATTATAAATATGCTTCAGAATATCACTTAAACATTATAACATCATAGTATATTTGTATAAGAATTTGGTTGTATATATAGACTATCGATCCTCTCCTGTATAAAAATGTTTAAATCATATTAGGAGACTTCATAGAATCAAATCGAGGTTTAAAGTTATTCTTCAAAGTAACATCATTATCTTAACCTTGTTGGAAAATTTGAAGTAATGGTGAATCATTTAAAATATGAGCTACAGATTAATCTTTAACCACTTAGCAAACACTATCCATACTTTAATTAGATAGTATGTTCCTTCGGGTATGTGTTGTCTATTAATCCCTTGCAGAGAAGAAATAATGAGAGAAGCAGAAGTCTGGAAGAGTGAGAAAGGAGTACAAAATATGAGACAAGATGCTAAGGAACAACTCAAGATGCAAGGAAGGAAAAGACCATTGAAGTTCAACTACCCTTTACCACATGGTGCCATCACGCTCCAGTAATAAAGGTAATATCTTTAAAGGTAAGTGGTCATCATTTCCTCTTGATCGTGGAGTACACACCATAGCACTATTCCCTTGATCTCAATCTTAACCAAATAAGCTCAAATATGATATATCTTATTTTGGAAGATGATAGTCATCATATTAATTTGATTATGATAAAGATGAACAATCCTTCCATAGGTTAAGTAACTCCACTCTTTTATCTCATAAGCTTAAATGCAATATTTATACTTTTGATATTCTCACCTAAGATGTAAATGAACAATGTGAAAAGACATCAATCTTATTGTGCCTAAGGTTAGAGAATAAATAAATTTCTAGTTCTGTTGGTGTTTCCCACCAATAGAGCTTCTCGCACTTGATCTCTACCTTGTCTTTATGAGCGTAACCCACTTCAAGCAAAGAGTGGGGAGATTCCCTAAATTCTACAAGTGGGAGTTCTAAACTAGTAACAAGGATGCACATAAGATTGGCTTTGAGATGCTAACAAAAAGAAAGGAAGAAGTTGACACCACCATTGGAAAAGCCACTAGTGGAGACACCACCTCAATCCTCATTTTTAGAAGCAAACCGAAGTACTCGATCAATGAACTATTGCAAGGAGGAGTATAGTTCGGAGGATTCAAAACATCAAACCCTCGCCGTGGGATAACATCGGTAGTTATTCATATTTACTTTCTTACATTGCATGATTTATTTTCTCTTAACCATATTTAGTTTTCTACATTAGTATTACATAGGAAATAATAAAAATAAATAAATATGCATTAGGTTGCATTCATGCATCTTAAAAAAAACTTTAAGCCCCATATGAAACCCTTGTAGCGTAAAAATTATAGGAGTTCTCACTTTGTGGTGGCCTACAAAATAAAAATATATATCATGTATTTGTACTTTCTGCATATAAACCTATAAAATCTAAAAATATTAATTGAGCATCCTGCTGCAATACTGTTATCATAAACATACTTTGAAACCTCCACAACACCCAATCCTCTAAAAAACGGCTAACCACTAACGTTTTATCCTAATACCGTTCCACGAGTTTTGGTGTTTTGTGAGAGCTTTCTGCAGATGACTCCAAGAGCTAGCTCACCTAGGAATCTTTATCTTCATCACTCAAAGCACATCTCTCCGACACACGCTTGACCTCATTGTGAAGGAAGTAAGTTCTTGGGTGATGAGATTGAAGTATTCCTAGCAACACTTGCTCTTATAAGTATGAGCTCTTCTATGAGGACCACTCAGCTCTCAACTATGACAACATCCAAATTGGGGAGAGCATCCTCTAGTTATCGTAAAGTATACCTATGCGATTATCGAGTCTATCTTATAGTCATAAAATACCAAAAATATGTGGGCACATGAAGGTCCACGTCTATAGAGTCTTTTATGAGTCCATTAGTGTAAAAAATAAATAAAAAGATGAATGATCATTAAAACCAAATAAAGATAGTTTAATTATTTATTAAGGGTGATCATAGAGTGTGTTTATAATTTTACCTAGTTGTTAAGAATCAAATAAAAACTGAAGAACAATAAAATTCTGTCTTGGAGATGATGAATAGTTGCTCTGTCGTAATTCCTTTCACGTGCCTAGTTTTCAACCTTAAATTCTCCTGAGTTTTGGATATGACTGTTTTGATATAAGAATTTACTCTGAACCTGAAACTTGTGGAGGCATATGCTTAAGCTAAGTCTAGTTAATTGAGGGATATGATATGAGAAAGTCTAAGCTGCTATTTATCTTATTCCTAGCAATACTAAGTTCTGGAGATTTATCTTTTAAAAACTAAAAATCTTACATGATGAGCTCTTGTATGACAAAGTTTAAATTCCTACCAAAGCTATATATGATATACATTTAGAATAGGAAAACCTTTGCTCAATCATGCTGCGTGCTTTGCACTGAGTTTAGTCAACCTTTGTTGTATACCTTATGAGAGTCTTGTCATGCTTTTAAAATCAAGATCACACTCACACACTCCACCAATATATGCATTGCTCCTATCCTAGGAGTAAGCGCAATCATTTTTTCACTTTCATCCAGATCCACCTTAAAAATGTTCTTCTCCTATACTGGGAGTAAACAACCAAAAAATATACCCTATAGGACAACCCCTTGTTTAATGCTCTACGTTCTTATTGTTATCTCTTCAATCATTTATTGTATTTAAAGGATGCATGTGGCTATGCAAAATAAAAAGTATTAAAAAAAAGAGAGAAAAAAAAGAGAGAAAAAAAAGAATAAAGATAGCCCATGTTTTCCTATGAAAAGTTTTAAGTTCAAGAGAGAGATTTATTTCAAGGAGCAAAAGTAGAATTAGGATTAGCCACTAAATACCATATATACACCTATCCACCATACTCCATACACATGCACATCTTGGTTTGATTGTATGACTTGACTCTCTATGGATCCATTGTTTGACTTTACAATATATGAATTGCAAGTATGCTCATCCTTGTTTAATGCCACTCCTATGAGCTCCACTATAATCATTAGTCATAGCAGGGCATGACAACATAAATGCCTCAAGTGAGATCCATAAATACCACATATTAAGAGACTTGAGGGTGTCATACAATTAAGCTCTGAGTTTTATTTCAAAAACTTGTAAAAACTCCAGAATATTGGTTGAGTGAAGAATTTGAGACGTAGTGCTTGACTTGATTGTTCTATCTTTCAATTACTCAAGACTCACGTGAAAGTTGAAAAGCTCCATAGCTAATGGTAAAATGGGTAAGTTTCAAAGTTAGAGCAGTTTTGTCTAATTCAAAGAAGAATTTCAGTTTGAAAGCACGTGTACTTATGAGAAGTGAAAGCATTGTAGCAACTCCTGATCCAAGTTTAGTAGTTAGGCTTTGCTAAGGGACTAGCAAAGGGTAAGCTTGGGGGAACTTGTTGACGGTCCTTAACGCCTATTTTATACCATCAACTATTGCTCAATATAACATAATATCAACCATAAAGCATAGTTGTAGGGTTTGATTCTAACGAGTTCCACGAGTTGTGTTGTTCTCGGTTGTTTTGCAGGTATATTCAATTTTGCACAGAATAAAAGTATCTTAAATGGGGAATTGGACTGCACCAATGCGACGGGCTCGTCGAGACGATCGAAACGGACATATCATTTGCTATATTCGGAGTCCGGAATCAAAAGATATCAATTCTACACTGAAACCAACACCAAAAGACTCTAGAAGGCACCAGAAGGCGATGTACCGAAGGTGGGGCCCACCTGCTACAGGGGGGGGGCTGCCCGGCCCCCACCCCCAGGCCGGCCGGCTCCCACAGAGCCCATTCGGGGCCCGCTTCGACGGAGGGCCTCCTACCGCCTTAGGGTTTGCATCTCCACCATTGCCGAAGTCGAATTAGTCCCACATCGCTTTGTCTAGAAGAGGTGGAGGCTTTTCTAGACTATAAATAAAGAGAAAGACCCCTCCCTAAGGGCACCACATTATTGGAGATGTAGAGGCATCCCTCGAATAGATGACCTCTCATGTCTAGAGAATTAGGGCTAGACTTTCCAATGTAGTTCTAGTTGAGAGTTAGGGAGAGCGGCGCTACGCCCGGGTTCCGGAGGAGTCTTCGGAAGAGTCATCAGAGTTTTGGTATGTCTTTATATTTATTCTTTGTAAGACTTATGCTTTAATATATTTTATCTTCTCTATTTACTTTTATGCATTACATTTAATTGGTTAGTATAGTTGTTATACTTTAGCATAGGATCTCCGCCCGTATCGGGTGCTCTAGTTATTAATTGTGATTAGGGTAGTAATTGGTAGTGTAGACATGGAGTCTAGGCTATATATTACCCGAGATTGCACCCAGTCCAACATATAGTTGTGGTAGCCCCGTGGTGACAGCCACGACGGCCGGCGTATTCCACCATGTTAGGGTTGGTGTTTGTAGGACCGTAGTCGGAGCTTCCTAGTCCCTTTCTCACCTCTTTCCGTGACTAGTGTTCCGATGTCCCGAAGTGTTATTGTGTGATTGCTTTACCTTCCATAAATCGGTTATTATAGAACCCAAGTAATAGAGAAGTATTTAGGAACCTTGAACTCTCCGTTGTCCTCTCACTTTAGCTATCTATTTACTTATCATAGAATTCTCCTATGTGTGTGTCATATATACATAATTCCTATCATCTATCATTTACCCCCTTACTTTAGTCTAGTTGGTGTATTAAGTTAGTAGATACATGATGGTGAACTATCAATGTCTTATTCCATTGTTTCCCGTGGTAAAATATAAATAACGATACCGGAATACTCCCGGTAAAATGCTACAATGGTTTTCTCGTGGCTTGCGGAATCCTTTATATTTTAGTTGTGCATAAGAAACACCAATAAGCATTTTTGGCGCCGTTGCCGGGGATAGGGATTTACCTCTATTTCTAGTAGCGACGTTAGAAATGTCAACACCTGTCACCCACACTGCTACTTCCTCTTTACCTGGTACAACTTTTCATCTGCCCAACATCCTTATTTCCCCTTCTCTTGTCAAAAACTTGATCTCTGTGCATTCCTTCACCCGTGATAACAATGTTTCCATCGAGTTTTATCCTCTCGGTTTTTCTATTAAGGATCTTCCCACCCGGACGGAGCTGCTCCGATGTAACAGCACTGGCGAGCTGTATCTATTCCGGCCACCCTCCGCACAGGCACTGCTGTCCAGCTCTTCTTCTTCAGTGTGGCATCAACGCCTTGGGCACCCTGGCCGTGACTCCTTCAAGCGCACCGTAGATCAGTTTGATTTTACTGTACCAAAACTCTGGATCATGTCTATCAGGCTTGTCAACTTGGCAAACATGTTCGTCTTCCTTTTTCCGCTTCTTCTTCAGTTTGTTATGTTCCATTTCAGCTTGTACATGGCGATGTCTGGACATCTCCCGTACCCAGCCACTCTGGTTTTAAGTACTATCTTGTTCTGATTGATGCCTGTACACATTTCATTTGGACATTTCCATTACGTTCCAAGTCTGAAGTTGTTGACTGCATTATTTCCTTTCACGCCTATGTTCTGACCCAATTCCAATTGCCGCTGATCTCCTTCCAAACCGACAACGGCAAGGAATTCGATAATACTGTTGTCCGTCAGCACTTAGCTGCCCACGGCATATCCTTCCGTCTTACCTGTCCATACACATCCGCCAAGAACAGCAAACCTGAGTGAGCCATTCGGACACTGAATGATAGTGTTGGCACTCTCCTTCTCCATGCCGGCATGTCGTTCTCCTTCTGGGCCGAGGCACTGTCCACCGCTACGCACCTTCTTAACCAGCGGCCGTATCACGCTACGACGCCAGTGACGCCGTTCCAGCGTCTCCTCGATGCTCCGCCTTCCTACTCTCACCTTCGGGTGTTCGGCTGCCTATGCTTCCCCAATTAGAAAGCCACCACTGATCACAAGTTGTGCGCGCGCTCCACTGCCTGTGTTTTACTGGGATATCCCAGTGATCACCGTGGTTACCGGTGCTTTGATCTCGACAGTCGTCGTGTCATCACCTCCCGTCACGTGTTCGACGAGACTGTCTTTCTGTTTGGAGCACCCAATCACACTACGCCACTGTCATCAATGGCTATCTCTCCTGTTGACACCGATGACACTATTTTGTTCGACCCTGACAGTCCATCGCCGCAATGACGCTGTGTCACCACTCCGCTTGCCAGCGCAGCTCCTGATCCTGCTCCCATGCTGCAAAGTCCTGCCATGCCTACACCCAGCGTAGCACCTACCTCGCCTGCATCACAACTCCCAGCTCCACTCCACCAGTAGTCCCCGCGCCGCTGCCACAGCAACCACAACCTGGTCACCACATGCTTACCCGTGTGCGCGCTGGCATATTCAAACCAAATCCCTGATACGCCATGACTGCCTCCACACCCATCTCGCCCATTCCCAAATATGCTCGGGAGGCCCTATGTGATCCTAATTGGAAGCAGGCTATGGATGTTGAGTACACTGCTTTGCAGGTAAACCGGACATGGCATATTGTCGACAAGCCAGCTGGAGCACACATCATATCAGGGAAATGGGTGTTCAAACACAAGCTGAATCCTGATGGATCATTGGAGTGCTACAAGGCTCGATGGGTGGTGCGCGGTTTCACCCAGTGCGTCGGGATCGATTTCTAGGAGACATTCACTCCAGTGGTCAAGCCGACGATCATCAGGACCGTCCTCACCATTGCTGCGTCCAAGCAGTGGCACACACGGCAACTTGATGTTTCCAATGCTTTTCTGCACGCCCATCTTTAAGAGTATGTGTTGTGTAACAACCAGTTGGGTTCGTCGATCCTGAGCGCCCACAGGCTGTATGTCGGCTCGACAAGTCCCTGTATGGACTTCGGCAGGCTCCGCGTGCCTGGTTCCAGCGCTTCGCTACTTTCGTCACCAGGCTCGGCTTTACGGCGACCAGATCAGACTCCTTCCTCTTTGTTCTTCGCCGGGGTGCCGACGTCGCCTACCTCCTCCTCTACGTCGACGACATGGTCATCACTGCCTCGAGCCCGGCACTGCTTCAGTGCATCGTCGACGCTCTACACTCCGAGTTCGCCGTCAAGGACATGTTCGCGCTCTGTTTCTTCCTCGGCATCGACGTACAGTGGACGACGGTTGGGTTCTACTTATCCCAGAGCTGGTATGCCGAGGAGATTCTGGAATGCGCCGGCATGGCCAATTGCAAGCCTGCATCGACACCAATCGACAGCAACGGCAAGCTCTCTTCGGACGGTGATCCTGTCCCCGACGCAAAGTCATACCGCAGCATCGCCGGCGTCTTGCAATATCTCACCATCACCCGACCTTGCCTTCGCCGTTCAATAAGTCTGCCTGTGCATGCACGATCCTCGGCAACAACATTTGGCTCAACTCAAGCGGATTCGTCGCTATGTTCGCGGAACGACGTCACATGGACTCCTGCTGCGCGCCTCGCTGCAGCTCGACATCATGGCGTACTCGGATGCCGATTAGACCGGCTGCCCGGACACTCGTCGCTTGACGTCCGGCTTTTGCGTATTTCTAGGTGATTCCCTGGTGTTGTTGTCTTCCAAGAGGCAGCCTACTGTGTCCCGGTCGAGCGCCGCCGCCGCTGAGTGCATCTGGCTACGGCAACTCCTCGGCGAGCTCCACTTTCCCATCCTGAAAGCCACAGTGGCGTTCTGTGACAATGTGTCCGCCGTCTACATGTCCGTGAATCCGGTGCATCATAAACACATGAAGCATATCGAGCTTGACATCCACTTCGTCAAGGAACGCGTGCAAAAGCTGGCGAGCTCCGCGTTCTGCATGTGCCGACCGGTGAACAGTATGCCGACATCATGACGAAGGACCTCACCACGAAGACGTTCAAAGCTTTTCGGGACAGTCTTCGTCATGACCCTACAGACTGCGGGGGTGATAAACTGTAATTTGTATTTCACTTGTATAGCTGTAGCTGTGAGGTTTTCCTTCGTTAGCTTCCGAAGACAGTAGTATGCACCGATCTGATCTATACAGGTATCGGCATCTCATGTACCACCACTTACCAAATCAACGCCCATAAATACGGAATAGGGCCAAAACGAATCAATAAATTTGTTATTTCTTCTCCGATATCCACAGCAAAAAAGACACTGCAATCACGCCGTCTATACATGAATCGATCGAAGATGAAATCGAACAAAGAATCGAAACGAGATTAGAACAAAAATCGAATCGACTAGATCAGATGCAGTTGTGCCTAGGGGCGTCATGCTGCTGTCTTTGCACTGTTGTCTCTGCACCACCTCCAGCCAGGTGCCCGCACCGTTGACTCCCCACACACATGCCGCTAGGTGCGAGCCACGCCTTTCACTCCCCACGCACCCAAGCGGCCATGTGCGCCTGCATCGCTGGCCACCTGGTCTGAGATGTCGTGCCGTTGCCAGATATCCTGCAGAGCGTATGATGTAGTGGTCGAGGTCACGGATGAAGGACGCCATCACCAGCGTACAAATTATAGGGTGCCGTCACCGCTGTCGCCTAGATCTGGTCCTCCACGGATGCCAGATATCCTGCAGAGCGTATGATGTAGTGGTCGAGGTTACGGATGAAGGACGCCATCACCAGCATACAAATTAGGGTGCCGTCACCGCTGTCGCCTAGATCTGGTCCTCCACAGATCGAATCGAATACTGCGCAACACTAGCCGGCCAGGTGCCTATGCTATCGACTCCCAGCACACAAGCGGCCAGGTGCGCACTGAGCCTTTGACTCTTGACGCACAGGCGGCCATTGCTTATGTGTAGATTATTTGGGTGTCATCACTGGTCGCATGGATATGGGCACTGTTGCCACAGCTAGCATCACGTGGATCTGGTTTTGCACAGATTGAGATTTGGTGTCACTGGTAGCTCCGTAGCAACGCACGGGCATATTTGCTAGTACAACTCAATTCTTTTGGTAGCCCTCACGTGCCAATCCAGCGCTCGGATCGGCACTTGGTCACAATGGCAGGCAACTCTGCCTTTGAATTTTTTTTGAAATAAACTGGAGGGGCCTAATTAAGCCCCTACATGAGATTTATTAAAAGATAGAAGTTCCAGAAATACAAGAATTACAAATAAAAGAGCTCAAGGAGCCAAAAAAACAGAGAAAGAAAAATAAAGAAACTATCTAGAAGTCTGGTTGAGGCATGGAAAAAAACAGTCTAGCTTTACACTTTATTTGGCAAAGAATTCATATGAAAAATAGAGATAGAATAGGGGAAACTAGTGGCCGTGTTAGCTGCAGGTGGTTGTTGCGGCCATGGCCAATCCAGTATGTACATGCTAGTTATTTACATGATATTTCCCATGCACCATTTCATGGAGAAGGGATGTCTTGCTGGACTAAACTCGTTATCTGTGCGGGCGTTTGATCTTTGTTGTCGAGAACTCTTCTACTACGCTCGATCCTTCCACTTGTTCTATATGGTGTACATGACAATTACTATGATTTAGCAGACTATTTCATCACGGAGTCCGTGTGGTTCTATACACTGGCGGAGCCAGAAATTCTGCATAAGGGGGGCTAGTCAAAGAGTTTCAAAATAGAATATTGAAGTGTAGCTTAATTGTTTAGATTTTTGCTCTATGATTAAGCTCTATTTTTCTAGATTTACTCCTTTATTTGATGATTTAACAAGCTTGCTATTTTTTTCCATGATAGATGACCATTTCTATCAACATTATAGCATATATGATGACTCATGAATTAAAATTTACCGTCATAGTATTTCGGAAGTGCTCATACCCATAGTACATGACCGTTCTGTCGACAATACGATGCTTGCGATGACTCGTGAATGTTAAATCTACCGTCTAAGTATTTGAAAGTGCCCATATAATGGAGTAAGACGTGTGTTTGTTTATAGATGTGAGTATGCATACATATATGTGAGTGTCTACATCTATAATGTGATTCATAATAATATAAATGACATATAAATGACTAAATTGTTATTACTAGTCAAGTATGCGATCAATAAAATATAAAATACAATGAAACGTAAGTATTCTAGTGGAATAAAAAATGCGAATAGATGTATATGTCCTAATATGGTGGACAAACAAATTTTAGACAAATGAAATATATGCTTTATCATAATTATATTCTATTCAATTTTATTGTCAAGATGGTATTATTAGATATATATGACAAGATCTAATTTATTATATCTTTATAATATAAATATAGATTGTTAAATTCTATATACATATTGTAAAACAGTTTATATTCTTAGGTGGGGCCATGGCCCCTGCCGGGCCCCCTTGCCTCCGCCACTGGTTCTATATACCCCACAGACAATTATGATACAATTTATTTTTTTTTCCGAATAGAATACAATTTAACTTTTTTTGTGAATAGAATACAGTTTAACCTTTTGGTAGACAATACTTTGTTTCTTCGTATCAAATTAGTTCTTACAACTATAAATCCACAAAGGGCAACTCACGGTGTAACTTTGGACCAGTGAGCCACGTCCTCAACTTGACTCATCGTCCATATGCATCTTGCATGCATGGTTCAACCAAAGCTAACAAGTGTGCATCATATTATGGTAGGGCCGTGAGTCCTTGACCTTTAGCTGCAGAAATATGTCACCGATTAAACCATGGGTAGGGATATTATTCTGGTCAGGCCTTGGGTGAGGAGTACCTCAGTAATGACAACTGGATTCAGAAATACATTAACCTTTTGACCAACAAATTTGCATAGACCATCTTGCTTAATACTTTGGCATTAAAGAAGTCATCATATACATGCTTTTGGATTTTATGATGATCTAATATTCTTTATTAAAGCAAAGAGACCTTATAAAATACAATACATAATAAATTAATGAACCATTAATTAGAACAACAAAAGGTAGAAAACAGTAATAAGATTTGTCATATAAATTAGAAAGCAAAATATCTAATAATGGGTCCATGTAAAATATAACTAGAAAATGCCAATGCAAATCCCAATAAGGAACTACGAAATTAGTAGTCTATCAACACGAGAATTTAGGAAATTGCCTAAACAAAGAGTACATATAAAATAAAATTAATATTTAATTGGTATATAAATCACAAACTAAAAATCATACAAATAAAATAGTGGTTTGATTTTCATAAAATTTTAAAACACATAAATAATGGGCTTCAATGTAGAATGCGTGCATATACAAACATACTCCAATTTGCCAAATAAACTAGAAAGGGAAAAACGAAAAACATCCTAAAAAGGCGGCGCACAGCTTATCCTTGCCGGGCATGAGACCGAAGCGGACGCAAGCAACGCAACCACTAGAAGTTGACTGAACCCACGGATTAATGGACCTACCCAAGGCCAGAGAAGGTGAGATTCGAGGGCCTGACAACCCAACCCAAGAAATGGGCCAAGACGATGGATTGGGTGGGTTAAGTACTTTAGTGACCCACATGCACAGGCCTCAAAAGGACCACGGATGGAACGGGAAAAAAAACAAGGGACAAAGCGACGCATACGGACGGAACCACCGTAACGGAACGGGTAATCAACAAGATGTCGAATCTTGGCTCCGACGAGTCTGAAGTTTTGGATCTCGAGAAAGGCCAAGGCTCTCATCCGGCGACGGCATCGGCGTCGGCGGCTGAGCTGGAGAAGGAAGGGCTGGTGACGGACAGTACGAAGGCCCGTCTGGTCAACCTCGCCATGGTAAGCAATACAGCTTCCCTCCGCGTCTCGTCGCTACGAAGTTGTAGTTTAGCACAGTTTTCCTTCCTGCAATCTGATCTCTTATCTTGCGGGTCTTTTGCTTCTCTTCAGGTGGTTTTCTGCGCGGCGGTGGCCGTCTGCTTCGTGTACAGCGTATATTCTATGTCCAATGGCACCGTACCTTTCTGGGAAGCTTTTGGATACGATGCAGTATATTTTATACTATGCGTCGTACCCATCTGCATGGTACTAATGGTGAGGAAGACTCTCATTAGCATATTTGCTGTCTCTCGTCCCAAACCAGCTGCTGCTACTAGCATGGCTCGTCCTGATGTTGCTGTTACTACTAGCACGGCTCGTCCTGATGCTGCTGCTGATACTAGCACGACTCCTCCTTATGATGATGTTTTAAAGGTATTGTTTGCTCTGCCATAGCATACAGGCAGTGCTGTATGATCTTTTTAGACAAGTTTGTTAAGATGTAAGGGCACAACATACACGCAGTGCATACTCGATCTATTTATAATAAATTTATTTAGGATTGATTGTGCAGATACTCTTACCGTCCGCCCATGTTCGCACAGACCGTGTGTATTTGTATTTCTCCTCCACCTCTGGATTTTCTAAGCCTGTTATTATAAGAAAAGAAAACAATTTGATTAGTGCTCAATTTGTCCTGCTAGTCGAGATTGTTTGATCTAATAATACGGTCTACCATTTATGGTGGGCAATGGATGAAGTGTTGGCTTGCATATCTGTTGATATTGACTGAGACTGCTAGCTACAAACGCTAATGGTCGGATATTATTCCGTTCCCATTGCAACGCACAATGAACATGATCTTAGTAAGAAAAAAATTGGATGACATATTTCTTTTTTTTATAGAAAATGATGACATATTTCTTTCGCATATATAATTTTGATTCAAACCAATCTACTGACAAATTGCACCAAGTAATCACCATAACTTTGGTGTATCCATGGGATTTGGTTTATTTCCTCTATGGCACTGTTTGGTTATCATCTCCTAAATTTTAATCACCTAAATCTAGTCTGGTTTATTCCCTTTTAGTCAGTTTTTCCTAGACATTTTTTACTAAATGGGTCTAAAAGGAACTTAGCCAACTAGTCACCAAATCATGACTAAAAGGGATTAAGGGCCTGATTAGTTGGCTAACAATTTTTGTCCAACTAAAATCACAACAAGCTAAAATTGTAGCTTACCAAAATCAAGGTTGCCAAAGTTAGAGCAAAAAACCTAGGTGTGCATTTGGATGCTACCATAATTAAGGTTTGCTAATTTTCTCTTTATGTAGTTTATAAAAATTTACTACAGACTTGCCAAAACTTTGGTCATAAACTTAGTGTGTCAATTCTTTGGCAATAAACCAATTAATTGATGACTATACATTTTGGCATGCCATGATTTTTGGTTGGGCAAAAGTTGGTAGCAGACCAATCTTCACCTTTAAGTTACTTTGATTGATTGAAGCCAAATACCCCAACTAAAAGACTTGTTTTAGTCTATTTTAGTCCACCAAAACCAAAAATAGGTGACTAAAGTTTAATCACTGGTTTAGGTGACTAAACTTTAGGAGGGGAAGTGCTCCTCTTGTAAGTACATCCGTACCTAGCTCTGTTGTGGTTTATCTATGTGCGGCATTTATACTTTGAAAAAAAAATTTCAGGAGAAAAATGCAAACATGTATTTGCCTCCTAAAATGTCCTTTTGTGAAATTGTGGCCCCTCACTGGATACGTACGCCTAGCGGGATAGTAGGTGTGCAGCCTGGGCACATAGGCAGGAAGGGAGTAAGGCTGTTGCTTCTAAAACGAATCATTTGATGGCCGCTCTCAAATTAGCAGAACTATTGTCTCTCCAAACTCTGCTTCGCGAATCAGCAGGATCGATCAATAGTCGTGGTCGTGCAGGATCGGAGAGACTCTAGCTGCTAAACGAGCTAGCATAACGTCCACAATGCCCTGCTGCAACCTCCCTCATGGTGCGCGGACGGGAGGTCTGCACGGTGCGTGGCGTGGCCGTCTACAGTTGCTATTGCTGCTCCCTCAGCCACAAGTGGTTTGTATTCTCTAATGTCTTGCTCTTGGAGAGACGAATGAAGAGAGTGCTTGCTTGCTGCCTTGCTCCTTACAGACTTCCTGCTTGCTCGATCGGACAAGAGAGAGAGAGAGAGACAGAAATGAAATTCTGAAAAAACAAAATTCTGAAAGAATTCCATCGTGCGGATGACTAGCGTCTCTAGAACCTTCTTTTTAAACAAGCCAAGTAGGAGAGTTGCTGATTATATTGAAAAGAAAGAAAAATGAAGTTCAAACTAAGCAATATAATAGAAAACAACACACTATGGCTAAGACAAGTAGACAACTCAACAAACAACAAGCCGCCAACAAGAAGAGTAACAACATCAACCCCAACCCCTTAAGAAGAGGCAAGGTGACCTCTGCCACAAGATCCTAGAAGGGACGACCTTTTAATTCCGTCAGAAGTTTGGGGAGATCCGGTAGCAAAAAAATCCTTCAGACAGCCTAAAACCTCTTGTACTGCGTCGTCATCGAGCTTTCCATCCTTCCCAACAATGCCCAAATCTTTTAACACGTTGCGTTGTGCAAGGCGAGTACATCGACAAAGTGAAGACATGTCTTAGGACTTACGTCGGCGTCCTTGCTGTTTTGGCAGGTGGTGATGGGGGATGTATAGGAGGAGGACACATCACGCCCTTCTTCCTAGCTGTGGCAAGCGGAGAAGATATTTCCTTTATTGATGGATCCTCCGTTAGCTTAGCTAGGAAACTTCTGTAGTGACCTTGGCCATAGAATGTGCAAGGTAGTCTTCCTTGGTCATAGAATGTGCAAGGTAGTCTTCGATGGTGATGAGATAGATGGGGTCCTCAACTATCACTCATCTTTGATGGTGATGAGATAGATGGGGTCCTCAACTATCACTTGTGAGATAGCTTCCTCATCATCAGATTCGTCCTCCACCAAAAAAATATATGTGTCCTCCACCAAACAAATATCCTCGATAGAAGTGACAACATCTAGCAATGGTTGATCTAATAATTGAGCACGTGACGTCTCCAAGGGCAATCTAATGGGTTGATCTACTGTCTTCTCACCAATGATGAATATGTTCTGACCACATAGGTGTCCTTGCACACCAAGGAGTCAGCGGGAGTGCATGCCTCCGCAAGGGAAGTGAGGATTGACATCACCGGGAAGCCCCAAACTAGAGAACAAAGGGCCAAAGTGCTCAGCCATGTTGGCAATAGAAGTATGCTCACTAGGTGGCTCTGCATAAGGAGCAAAGAATCCAGACACATCAATAGAAGGGTCCTCGCCTGGCAGCTCAACATGCTTCGAGAATGCAGTCATACGCACAGCTTAATAGCTAAAATCTCATCTCTGAGTGGTCGCACCAGATACTCCAAATGGGTGACGATATGTTGTTAAAGCTCTAAGTACAGTGACTCCAACAAAGGAATAAGTATGATTTGGAGATCAAAGATGGCCAAAGCTTGAGGTGCATGATCGTCACGGCCACATACATCCTCCCCTTGCAAAGAAGAAGGGTTGTGTGGAGGCGACGGTCTAGTGAAGAGTTGACTTGGCGAGGATGCAACCATAATGTCTGCACAACTATGAGATAGTTGGAGCTAGCGAGGATTGGCAGCTGGGGAGGGTGGGTGCTAGGTAGGAAAGGGGAACCACTGAGGGCAGTGCCGCTCCTGATGGCCAGGTTAACGACAACGAATGCAACGGAACAAATCTCGACAAGAGCTAACCTGCTGACCATGTGCAAGGCAACGATAGCATCTGCCTTGAGCCCACTGCTTGAAGGCAATGGCTTCTCGACGCCATGTGTAGGATGTAAGCAACTCTCGGAGTTGCCTTTAAGGGCCATGGCTTCCACGACATCCTTAGTTGAACTAGACCAGAGGTGGGGACAGGACAAGTGGTTTGGTGTCCGGTAGCCCAATAGAGACTAGATGTGGCAGCTCTGCAGCACGGCGTCAGTCTTTGAGGGTGCAGACGTGCAGTTGGAGATCGTTGGGGTCAGGGCAGGTGGGGCAACTTCTGCTTCTGAGCTAGATATGTCACAGTGTGACTCACCATGATGCTAATGCGGATCTGAGACTGCTACCCAGCCTTGAGCGCCGCAGCCAGGGCAAGGGACAGGCCAGCCATGGCGTCTGATGGTTGGGTATCCATGGATGCCAGCACAGGAGGTCAGATATTGGGAAGGAGAGGTGATGGATGGCGGCAACATGAAAGGTCGCGATCGTTAGGGTTATATGAGGTGTCCTTCTTTCCAGGTATGTGCACAAATTACAAAAGGGCAAATATGTATATCTAGGTGTCAAAATACATAGAAAAATACTTGATAAGGGAGAAAATACACTAGATCCTATATATGGAAATCAAGAGTGCAATGTTTAGAGACTTATTTTTATGAAGTCGACGTTTGAAGTCCTAAAATTACAAAGCGCGATGATTGAAGTCCTAAATATACAATTTCTCCCACCTGGGAGGCTGAGATGTGGATGATGAGACTGCGACAACAAAGGGTGAAGATAAAGTTAGCACCGAGGGTTGCATACAAGTAGCGGCACACATAGCCTGGTGCCTGTAGCA
Source organism: Chrysopogon serrulatus (assembly GCA_015844335.1). NCBI lineage: Eukaryota > Viridiplantae > Streptophyta > Magnoliopsida > Poales > Poaceae > Chrysopogon > Chrysopogon serrulatus. The sequence continues at coordinate 91,617 of JADLZL010005269.1, read as the reverse complement.
GTGCAGTAGGTCTGCTGGTGATCTTTTTTAGGCTTCTGGTTTGTGGCAAGAAGACCGGCTCGATTGCTACCATTTCCATGTTTTGTGGTTTGTTGAAATCTAACATGAATGGAAACAAAGTCGGATCCCATCTTATAATTTCATAATGTTTGAGTTACAATTTCTACCACCAAACAGATCCTTCATTCTCTTGGCAAGTTGTCAAGACACACTCACTTGCTTAGGTGTTTCCATTACATACCCGTTGGCTCACATGCTGATTCCCACCATCATTGGTGGTGTGGTGAATGTAGTGAAATCACACGAGAGTCTACGGGTGGTGGTTCATGTCTCCATAACATGCTTTTTTATTGTTCTTGCTAGGTCCTCTATTCATACTTCATACTATAGGTGTGTACATTTTTGTCTCTCGCTGTGACTGCTTTATTTAGAGTCACTGCATGTTGGCATTTCTGTCACACCCCAAAATTCATGTTTTGGGATGTGACCTAGAAAACACTAAATAACATGAAATATTTTTATTATTTTTCTAAAATTTTCCCAACTTTACTTAAGTTGCTAACATTCTAGGTAGTCAAAAAAAATGTGAGTTTCTAAAATTTTGCAATTTAACTTAATGGTTTGTTGCATTCATGTTGATGCATAGACTTTATGTTTGGAAAATGAATTTAAATGTTTCAAATGCGCATAGGGTTTTGATCCTATCAAATCACTCATGATCCTTGATCAAGTTTCTATAACCTCAAAACCGTGATAAAATCCTTGGAAACTATATACCTTGATCCTTGTTCCAAACCTTGACGGATCTTCAAACTTTCATCTTTTCAAGAACCCTAACTAGTCCTATGCTAACCTGCTCTCTCTTTGTTTCTTTCTTTTCTTCTCATTACGGAGCTCCAAATTCTTTTTCTACTGAGTCTTTTCCAAATCCCTAAATCTATGCTACATGACCGATCATTGTATCTTGTCCCTCTCATGCAATTCTATCATTACTTTGTTCAAGCAAAATCCATCACATACCCAAATTATTCTCGGTTTAACCTAATTTCATATGAACCCATGGCACTTTGCTAACTTTGTTCACTCTATTTCTTTCTTTTCCTTTCCTTGGGCAACATTCTCATGGACTCCTTTCCCTCCACCTTTTGTCCTCTTGATCAAGGACAAATCTTGTTTCAAACATCCATGAAAACTATACGACACAAGTCCCACCTTTCTGGAACTTTGAATTCTCTAGAAACCCAAATCATGTCTTTGCCGAACCCCAACCCTCCCCTTCCATCTTCTATTCTCATGGGACAAATCCATATGCTTATCCCATTAGTAAACCATCACCCTCATTTCTCTCTTTTGCTAATGGTTCAGCCCAACTCTTTCCATCATCCTACGCCGCTCCGGCCAAATCTAGTCCGAATCTTGCCTTGGCCCTTGCATCGGATCAATGTGCAACCATTATCCTCTCTTTGTGGGCCAAGATCAAGCCCAACCAGCCTTTCACCTCTTCCTCTCCTCCCTCCCACGTCACCCTCTCCCTCTTGACCTCCTCCCTCCCCAAATCATGCCCTTCCTTTCCTTTTCTCCTGCTGGACAGAAACAGCAGCTCCCCAATCTCTTCCTCAGCCTTCCTAATCAATGGACGCCCCATCCTCTCCCTTCCTACTCCATGGACGCCCCTCCTCTTCCCTCTAATCCCTCTCCCTCCTCTCCATCAGATTGCAATGCCCTTGCTGCAGCGAATCCATGTTGCCACTGCACGTGAGTCCCCGTCGTCGGAATCCTGTAATTCTTCGCATCTTGCTGCGGTAAAGATCATGGCCATCACTGTCCTTTTCTTGCAAATCATGTTCACCATTACCCCTCTGTGTTGTGACGCCCTGAGACAACACCATGGTGCTGCAGCGCTGCATGGAGGCCGCTCTAATCAGCAGCAACACGAGAAGGACGCCCTGCCGTACCACGTCGTCGCTGCGGTCAAGGTCGACTGCATCTCCTCGCACTACCAAACTCTAACCCTAGGTGAGAACGTCCCTCCCCTTCCCTCTCTGATCTTGCTGCCCATACTCCTCTCATACATTTCTTTGATCTCTCACGTGGCACGGATCATCTCCAAAGTGGAATTGACGCTGCTCTGTTGATCGCAGGCCTTATCGTTACCCGCCGTCGGCGCTGGCTGCCATCACCATCTCCGGCTCTTGAAATTCCCCAATGTGAGAACCACATAAGCCCCTCCGTCTTATGGGTTGATCTATATCAGAATTTTCTCATATTAATTCAAGTAGGATAGATCCCCGGTGCAGCTCGTCGCGAACTTATTGCTGTTTTTTTGGGACAGCAGCGTTGCTGCTGGTTGTCAAGCATGTTCCCAGCAATCCGCATCTCCGTTTCGCAAATCCTTTGATCCACATGTGTACCATATACTTGCACATGTCCCTGAAAATTTATTTGGACAGAGGGGCCACGACAGTGAAGATCTTAATGCAATTGCGCTTGCTGCTCCTGCACCCTCGCAGCAGCACCGTTGCCAATTGGCATGCACGTTCCTTTAGTTCCTGTCTTCCGGTCATTAAGCCCTTTCACCATGATGTTTTTCATTTAGTTGCACTTGCCTCTACAAATTTTCATGGCCAGAAAATCAAAGGAAAAAGAGATATCATTGCCTTAGTGCTCACTGCTCTGCTGTCCTGGCTGCTCTGCTGCTCTGCATGGCATTGGCGTTCCCCGCTAATCCACTGTCCAAATAACCAAGCCCTTGAATATACATGTCCATGATATCCTCGCGCATCACTCCACAAGTTGGTTCGTCTATGAAATCTACGATGGCCAAGATATCGACGCCATAGTAACTACTACCCTGCTGTCCAGACAGTAGCCATCCCGTTTTCGCAATCGTGTTCCCTAGCTAGCCGATGGTCAAAATATCATGTATTTTTTTGCGACAACCTACTCCATACAGTACCAAGCACCCCCACAAAATGTATTAGCATTTAGTTCTGTTATACCCATGCAACCAGTCATCATAACCACCACTGTCTACCGACATGCATGTCTTGCGTGCAATGTCGTTGTAACCGTTGTCTATGCTGGTTTGATATGTGTTTCCATCCACCGGTTGCCCATGACATGTTCTCATATACCCTCTATACATATCCAACGACACTGACACATATCTCAAAGTAGTTAGAACACACCGTGTATATGTTACATAGAACACAATGTATATGTTACATCCTTGCTATTCTTGTATCTTATATTGTTTCGCTCACGTTAAGTTCCCGTGATCCTTACCTCCACCACTAGATTTTTCTTGCCATGTTCTATAATGAGAGACCAGTTGTGTTTCCAATATCATACCATCTCAGCCAACACCTATTCCATGTCTTCCAATAGTCCCATCTTTTCATGATCCTAATCATGAACTCACCAACTCGTCTAAGGCGCCCAAAATGAACTATCCTAAACCACGTCACCACCACGAAGCACAACATCCCAGTTATCGATCTTGATGTCTCACCTTAGTTTAGTCATCACCATTCCATCTCACTCTTGCATATCCACCATTGCCATATATACACATATATGTTTTCTCTCATCATGCTTGCATAAGTCATGATCCAGCCTTTAAATCTCTGTAAGATTACTACATTCTTTATACTACAATCATTGATCTTTTACCCTTCATCTACAATTCCTTGTGCTCTCTAAACCTTACAATTTACCCACATACATCCTTTCTATACCATTCCTATCATTTATCGAACCTTCCAACTTTCTTTTCTTTTAAGTTGTTGTTCTTGTTTTAGTAGTTTTTGTGCTCAAGCGATCGTAGTTACAAGCCATACGTATTTCAAACCTTTATATATTATTTTTATAATGCTTGATGTATTGTTTTTAGGTTTCTTTATGATGCTTGTGTTGGTTCTTGATGACGTTAGAAGTGGAGCTCGCAAGGATGATCCGACAAAGAAAGAATGGAGTGTTTGGCAAGCTTTTAGAAGGCAAGTGTAACATGAGTTTCCTTGTTACCTAATAATCTTATAATCATTTCATATGCATGTGTCTAATATGATGAACCCTTAAGGACTTTACCTAGCACTCTTATTATCTTGTATTCCTTGTTACCTTGGGTTATGCATATGGGTATTTGCTTAGTTTGCAATCACCAAACTGTTATAATGAGAATCTTGATTAATGACTTATGGAATCAGTGGTTTAAATCATGCTTGTTGGCAACATCGATATCAGGGGGCTAGAGCATTGGGTCTTTTTGGGTGCTCTAGTCTGCCCTCTATAAGGACTGAATCTTAAAGCGGCCACCCAGGAGTTACCGTACAACCATGAGGGCTACATGGCTCTGGCTTTAGCTAAGTAAACTGAACTTCTCTAGCTTGTTAGTGGTTACCGAAAGGCGCAAAAGGGGGGTGCCAAGACGGGTATGGCTCTTGTCCTGCCGTTTGTGTGTGCTGGGCTGCGGGTCAATTGTGAACCACTCTCGGAGGAGAGCATCTATATCTGCTTGGTCAATCCGAAACCTAGCGGCTACTAACTTGTTAGGGGGACTTTCGAAAGGCTTCATAGTGAACCCTGCCAACTTACCATGGAAGTGAGTCAAGAGGCTAGCTACCTCGGGCAAAAGGGTAAATCACGACTCATGGTGAAAGTGTACACACTCTGCAGAGTTTGATCAAACTGTTATAACAGCCGTGCTCACGGTCACGAGCGGCCTGGATCCTTTTCGAGATAGATACCATGGATGGTTTGGGTGATGATTTAATCCTGATGACAATTATTATAGTTCTCACATTGGGAGCTTAAGCACAACCTAGCAAATCAGGTAAAATAATACAATATGACCAACTAAAAATGCTTACCGCAGTTCAACCGTGTCTTGCCTTTTGAGCCTTGCATCCCCTCATATTATGCTTGCTGAGCATGGTGCGCTGACACTTGCTTTACAATCAACAAAATCCCGGATGGGTACCAGATGCTGGATTCAGCAGATGTGTCTTCCTCAAGAAGTTCCATGAGTACTAGGCGAGTGCTCCCCCAGTCAACCGTCCCTGTGGAGTATGGAGACCCGAAGAGTAGATATAGAATAGCTTCCGCTATGCTTTGTAATAGATGTAAGTCATGTTGTAACTATATTTCGATATGCAATAAAGCATTGCCTTTGATAATCTCCATATTTGTCTCTATATGTGTCGTGTGGACATCCTGGGCACACAATAGTTAGCGCTTGGTCTTCTTTGGAAAATCAGGTGCGACAATTTCTAACATCATTATTAAAAAGCAGAGATAAATCCTACCCCTAGCAACAACGCCAGAAATGCTCGGTATATAATTAACTTGTCATTAGCAACTAGTCACTTCTTAATTACTAACATTCCTAAACATGAAGTAGGTTGTCATCCCCAATTATATTGCTAGGAAATTATTATAGATTTACATGTACTCATGTGACTAGGCAGATATAAAAGATGTGAGTATAATATGAATGTAAACTAATGGGTTCTGCAAGCGGACAGATAATTATACCGTTGTAGCATTTTACCTAGGGAAGTCATCCAGGTTGTCGATTTATAATTATACCACTGGGAAAGCTATGTAATAAACTATAATCTATTATATTGATAAGAAACTATATAGGATGAATAAGTGATATTACCAATGTCATATACTCTACTCATAACAGGCAGAGGTTACAAGATAAATATGGATAAATACGGGTGATAGCATAATCATCAAGTATCATAATTAAGGATAATCATCAGAGCATCTTACTAGTCATAATCATAGTTAGCCATTGGATAAACTAGGGAGTTAGATCTAAGGTAAGTCTATAACTACATCAATGAATAACTCTAATTAGTGCAACTACATCTAGTAATCATTGCTAAGTCAACCCTAAATCATTATCACATGTAAAGAGATATCAACTAATGAGGGTATTAAGACACCAGGGTCACCTCCTTCGCGACCGTGCCCATGCTAGTCCTACATACGGGAGGAGGGGGGTGGACTACAGAGGAACTAACGTAGCTGTCACCTACACAGACTACCACACGTCCCGGCATGTCAAGGTGCACTCACGGATAAACAAGACATCTAGACACCACGTCTACATATCGCCTATCATCTACCCATTGTACAATTGGATAAACGCTATACAAGCAATTACATGAATTCAATAAGATCGAAGTAACTAAACTAGACATATAATCAAAGTAGACAATGACTATTGCAATTAAGAACATATGAATCTATTAAGAGTAAAGTCTCCCTAATCTGAATAATGAATACAATAAAGTAATTAAGAACTAGATCTATTACCGAACTCTCGCACTCCAGACAGACGCCAGGGGCTCTAGATCCCGATGAAGAACTAGATCTCCTCTACTTCTAATCTAGCTAACTAATCCTATGAATTAGAAGGCTCTTGATGAACTTGAAGGCTTCTTGATGCTTGATGGCTTGAGGCCTTGATGAATAATGAATTGGCCTTCTCCAGGGGGGTCTACCCATGTATTTATAGTCCGGTGGGATGCGCGTGCGCCGCAGGATCAAACCGATGTAACCAAGGGCTGAGATGCATCGTGGGAGGCGGTGGAGGAACATTCCAGAAGGGGGAGCAAACCCTAGAGGGGGGCGCCGCCCGGCGCCCTCGGGTGGGGCCGGGCCGGCCCCACCTGGCGGCCGCCCCCCCCCCAGCTCCTTTCGGTGTCTTCTCGGAGTCTTCCCGAGTCTTCCCGTGATGTCCTTCGTGGCGGATAAGGTTATTTTGTACTAGAATCCCTCTTTTCATCTTTTTCTGAAAATCACCCTAGAAAATACAGAATATGCAAAACTCATGGAAATTGTCAGTTAAAACCCTAGACTAGTATGTTTTCATGTTTTCCTTTGGGTATAATGTTCTAGTAAAAGTTGACATTAACGACCGTCAATAATTCTCCCAAGCTTACCTTTTGCCAGTCCCTTGGCAACAAACTAATCCTAGTTGTTATTGTATTTGGATCAGGAGTTGTTACAATATTGTTATACTTCCCAGTACACATGCTTTTAAACGAAAATTTCCTCCAGATCAAACTATGTATGCTCTAACCTTCAAACTTACTCATTTCACCTGTAATATGGGGCTTCACAGCTTTTGCGTAAGTCTTAAGCAGTCGGAAGATAGAACAATCAAGCTAAGTACTACGTCTCAAATTCTTTGCAATACCAACATTCCAGAGTTTTCATAAGTTTTTAGAATAAAACTCAGAGCTTAATTGTATGACACTTTCAAGTCTCTCAATGTATGTGGTATTTGTGGTTCTCTCTTGAGGCATTAATGATATTGTGCCTCCTATAGCTAAAGGTATATACAGTGGAGCTTATAGGTGTGGCAATAACAAGGATAGGCATACTTGCAAAAACATGTATTGTAAAGTCAACTAGTGGATCCACAGAGAATCGAGACATACAATTAAACCAAGATATGCATATGTATAGAATATGGTGGATAGGTACATATGTGTTATTTATGGCTAATTTCTATTTCTACTATTGCTCTTTGGGAATGACTCTCTTTAAAACTTTTCTCAGGAAAGACATAGGCTATCTTTATTATTTCTTTTTATTCAGGGAGACGGGCATCTAGTACCCATTGTTTTAATTGCTGGGACACTTGTCCATCTTTTACTCCCTTTTTCTTTCTTTTCCTCTCTTTTTTTACATAGCCACATGCATCCTTTGAACACAATAAATAGATCGAGAGATATAATCAGGACTTAGAGCATTAAAGACAGGGATTATCCTATAGGGTGATTGTATCTTTTTGTGTCCTCTCCCAATGTAGGAGGTGAACGTTTTATGATGAACATGTATGAAAATATGGTGAATGATTACGATTACTCCTAAAATAGGAATAATGCATATGTGGACTGAGGTGTGCAAGTGTTTCTTAGTTTTAAAAGCATGACGAGACTCTCATAAGATATACAACACAGGTTGACTGAACTCAATGCAAAGCAAGTAGCTTAAATATAAAAGGGTTTTCCTGTACTCTAGGATATTAGTTCTGGCTTTGGTAGGAATTCATATTTGTCATACAAGAGCTCATCATGTAAATTTTTAGATTTTTAAAATAAAACCTCCAGAACTTAGCAATGCTAGGAATAAGATAAATAGCAGCCTCAACCTTCATGAATCATATCAATCAACTACCTAGACTTAGCGCAAGCTTATGCCCCCACAATTAAGGTTCAGAATAAATTCTCTAATTAAAACAACAATGCTTAGAACCAGGGAGATTTTAAGTTTGGCAACTAGGTACTTGGTAAATATTATAACACAACAACTATTTATCATCTCCAAAACAATTTTAATGTTCATCAATTTTATTAGCTCTAGCCTGGACTAATTTTAAATTATACTCTACTAGTATAGAACTCAATATTTATTTGGTTTAATTAATTATATATCTTTTTGTGGTTTTATATTTAATACCTAACAAAGGACTCTATGACTTTGTGGACCTTCATGTGTCCACATATTTTTGGTATTTTATAACTATTTATAAAGTAGACTCAAAAATCTCTTAGGTGTATTCACCTGATAACTAGAGGATGCTCGTCCCCCAAGCTGGATGGTTGCAATATCTGATATTGACGTCCTTCAGAGCGAGCTAGCCAGTAGCGAACCCGGTGGTTGCCACTGATAGTCCCTCTCCTTGCTACTATGTTATTCCTGTATAAATACTCCACAAGAAGAAAAACCAAAACTCGAGGCTTGAATTTAATAATGGGTTAGCGGTCAGCTAAAGAGTAATTGATTACCTTTATGAGTTATCTTTAGTGTTGTCTAATTTAAACAGGACTTCACTTTTATCTTCTTTTTTGAATTTTCTTTTTATGCTATATTTTTGTCATTTTTATTTTATGCCACCACAGTAGATATTCCTTCAAAAAATACCATAGGGTATCCACATGGGGCTTTTTAATGCCATAAATAATGCAGTAATCATTTTGTTATTTTATATTTTAATATGTGAACAAAATTATGCTACTAAGTAAATTTAAATTACTAATACATTGAATGAGATATCTACCATTCTGACCTTATGGCTAGGGTGCGGAATTTAAAGTCTACCGACAGGACTTAGACAGAGGTGAGTACTTACTCAGTGGGTTCATCATCTGAGGTAACCTCAGTCAACTCCTCATCTCGTGGTGATGCGTCGCGTGCCTCCTTCCATCTTGCTTCTGTCTCTTTTGCTTCTTTCTCTTCTAGCTCCTGCTCTTCAGCTTTGTTTGCTTTCTCCCACGCTTCTAATCGTGCTAAGATCTGCTCCTTTTCTTTCTTGTCGATCTGATCCATCCTCTCAGCTTCTTCTGTCCAGCTACTCCAGTGGGGTACTTGCTTGTTCTCTTCTTGATCCGGAAAGTGATCTTCATATTTCACAATCTTGCCAGGAAAGTCTTCCCATCCACAGTGAGGTTGGGCAGCCTGACGGTGGGCTTGGCGTCTTCTCCTGTTGCATTGCTTCCTGATCTACTCATGGTTATTTAATGTTTTGAATTGACAGCGTACCTTTCCGGTAGGTAGGTTGAAGTGGATATGTTCGGACCCAATGTAGATGTTGGAGTTGGCTGTGTAAAGGAATGGTCTTCCCAAGAGGATCGGGGAATCCTCGTTTCCCTGCATGTTAAGGACTAGAAAATCTGCAGGTATATATTGTCCTTGAATTCTTACCATGACATCCTTGACTACTCTTTTAGGAAATCTTAATGATTGATCCGCCATCTGTAACTGAATACATGTTGGGTATAAAGGTAAATCAAACAATTCATCATATACCTGTTTAGACATTACGTTACAGCCTAATCTAGTGTCGCAGACGGTGTGAGGGAAGGTGGTGTCTTTGATCGTGCATTCAATAATTGGAACACTTGAATCACCTCTCTTGATTGAAAATGGCTTGGGTAGTAGGTGATCATTTTCTGTGTTGAGAGCAGTGATTAGTTGAGTCGTCTCCTCAGGTGCATGCTTGGTCCTCCTCCATCTTCTGTTGTTTCTGTTGTTCTTCTTCTTCGGTATTGGTTGCTGTTCTTACTCTTCTTGTTGATAGAATTGGTTCGGGGCTGCAGGAGCTTTCAGGACGCGGTTCTTGAATGTGAATCTTTCTTTCTTGTCCTTGATGGATAGGACAATCTTAGCATACTCCGCATAGATGATGGCTTTTGTTGTGTACAAGAATGGTCTGCCCAAAATGATGGGTGCCTTCTCATCTACTCCTGTTTCCATGACCACGAAGTCAACTGGGACATGTGATTGCCCCACTTTAATGACAACTTCTTCTAGTACTCCCTCAGGATAGCAAATGGACTGATCTACAAGCTGCAAACACATATTTGTGTACAACAGGGGATCATTTAATATTTTCTCATAAATTATCTTGGGCGTGATGTTGACACTTGTGCCGAAGTCACAGATAGCCTCTAGAAAGCTGTGGCATCCTATTGAGATAGGAATGATAGGTCTTCCAGGGTCTCCCATCTTCTCTGGCAGAGAGTGGTCAATCCACTGTATATCTACAGGCTCAATATGATATTGGGTTGCATTGTGAATATCAACAAGGTTAGCAGTTTCTAAATCTTCTGGTTGGCCTGAAATCTTGCCTTTTTCTAATGGAGGAACAGCAGCAACTAACTGAGCTAATTGTGATTCTAACATTTTATTGAAGCTATGCTGATTCTTTATGGCAGAAGCAAAAATATCCATTCTAGCATGTATGGTTTCCAAAGTTTTATCATTTGATGTTAGCTTCCTAATCATTTGATCTAGCAGTTTGGATTGACTAGTAACTAATTCTCTCAAAGGCAGAAGGTTGTAATTATTAAAGTTGTTGCCTTGGTCGTTACCTTGGTAATTACCTTGTCGAGGTTGTTGATTCCACCCTTGGTTTTGTTGAGGACGATAGTAGGTGTTATTATTGATGAAGTTCACATCCTCTTGCAGTGTAGGGCAGCTGACAGCTGAGTGCCCATAGTCTCCACATTCTTCACATGTCATATGGGAATCATTGATGTGCATTACTTCCTTCTTCTCTATATCGAGCTTCTTCATGATGAGGTCTAGCTTGGCAGTGACCATGTCAGCTTTCTTGAGATGATGGATTCCTCCTCCTTTCTTGCGAGGCTGGGCACGTTCTTCATTGCATGTTGAATTTGAGGCCATCTTCTCGAGAAGTGCTTTAGCGTCTGAGAGTTTAAGTGACAGGAAAACTCCCCCAGCTGCAGCATCAATAGACTCACGGGTGCTAGAGATGGGCCCGTGATAGAAAGTCTACATTAATAGCCACTCCTCTATCCTATGATGAGGACAGTCTTCAATGTAGTTCTGGAATCTTTCCCATGCTTCAGTGAATGATTAGTCATGTTGTTGTTGGAAACTTGCAATCTTTCCACGCAGAGCATTGGTCTTGGCTGTAGGGAAGAATTTCGCTAGGAAAGCAGTTGAGCATAGGTCCCATGTAGTGTGTTTGTCTTTGTTGATGTAGAACCACTGCTTGGCTTTCCCCAAATAATGAGAACGAGAAAAGATAGAGTAAGATAGCATCATTTAGTACTCCTCTGATAGTGAACGTGCTGCAGATCTCTAGAAAGTGTTGTAAGTGTGCACTTGCATCTTCATGTCCTTTTCCACAGAATTGGCTGGCTTGAACCATGGTGATGAGAGCAGGCTTGAGCTCGAATCCATTCTCCCCAGTGTTGACTACTGGTCCAGTCCGGATGTTTGCTGTTGTTAGGGCAGAGAACACTCGCAGTGTCTTCTCAGCCATGTCTTCAAACACAGGAGCTAGGTTTTCACCTAAATACTATTCTGCTTGTTCTTCTACTTCTTCTTTAAATTTTTCTTCTAGTGTTGGAGCTGGCTCCTCCGAAGAGCTAGCTTGAGCAGCAGAGGGTGTTCTTGATGGTGACTTAAATTTGTCCCTTGCTTCTACAACGCCAGAAATGCTCGGTATATAATTAACTTGTCATTAGCAACTAGTCGCTTCTTAATTACTAACATTCCTAAACATGAAGTAGGTTGTCATCCCCAATTATATTTCTAGGAAATTATTATAGATTTACATGTACTCATGTGACTAGGCAGATATAAAAAGATGGGTATTTCTTATGCACAATTAAAATATGAAGGATTCCGCAAGCGCACAGAATTACCATTGTAGCATTTTACCGGGAGTATTCTAGGTATCGTTATTTATATTTTACCACTGGGAAATAATGGTTAAAGATGTTTGATAGTTCTCCATCATGTATCTATTAACTAGTATACCTGTTGACACCTCTTAATGTTATCTCTAGTAACGGCGCTAAAAATGCTTGTGGGCATAGCATCGCTACTAGAATGCTAAGTTGTCATCCCCGGCAATAACACCAAGAGGTGTGGTATTAAATCATGCCGCCATTTAGAATATAGAAATAGTATCCACAAGCACATAGATCAAATACCATTGTAGCATTTTACCCAGAGTATTACCAGGTTGTCATTTATATTTTACCACTGGGAAACAATGGCTAAAGATATTGATAATTCACCGTCATGTATCTACTAACTAGTATACGAACTAGACCTAAGCAGGGGTAAGTGGTAAATGATAAGAGTTATGCACAATATCACACACAGAGGAGAATCCTATAATATATAGTCAACTAACTTGAGAGGACTAAGGGAGAGATCAAGGTTCCTATGTACTTCTCTATTACTCAGGTTCTATTCTAGTCGACACTAGAATGTAACGAATGCATGGGTAAGTATAGCACACACAATAGCACTTCGGGGCAGCAGTACCTTTCCAACTCTCGAATAAGACTGGGAAGAAGGTAGTTGGGGAAGGCTGCCAAAAGCCCTACGAAACACCAATCCCGACGTGGTGGAATACGAAGGCCATATAGAGCTGTCACCCCTATGGGCTACCACAACTAACCGTAAGAATTGGGCGCAACCTCAGGTAACCTATAGCCTAGACACGATGTCTACACTATCGATTACTACTCTAGCTACACGTAATAACTAGAGCACCTAATACAAAGGGAGATCCTATGCTAATATGCAATAACTACACTAACCATACAAATAAGGCATAGAAGTAAATAGAGAAGATAAATATACTAAAGCATAAGTGTTGCAAAGATAAGATACAAAGATATACCAGACCTCCAAGGCTCCACGGCGAGATCCGAAACGAAGCCTCTCAACCCTAGCTCTCAAGTTACTCAACTATTACATTGAAGAGTCTAGCCCTAATCTCCCTGGTGTGTTGATCTCCATGAGAGTATGATCCTTTCAAGGGACGCCTCTCAAATGGATCCCAACGAATAATAAATTAGGGTTTCCAGGGGATGTCTCCCCCCTGGGGTCTAGGGCTCCTTTTATAGACCCGAGCGATTAACATGAGCCCTTGGATCAAACCGACATTAGCGGGCGGCTGAGATTGAAACCCTAAGGCGGTGGAGCATCTGGGCCAAAGCTGGGCCCATTTGGCGGCTGAACCAGACCGGCCGGTCTAGGGTGGGACCGGCCGGTCCCACTCCGGGCCCGCTGGTGGTCCGGTTCGTCGTGGTGTCTTCTCGCGCCTTCTGGAGTCTTCTAGTGCAGCCCCCGCGGTGGAATTGATATCTTTTCATCCGAAACTCCGAAAAAGGCAAATGATATGTTCGTTTCGATCGTCTCAACGAGCCCGTCGCAATGGTGCATTCTAATCCATCATTTGAGATACTTTTATACTGTCATATTGGTCAACTTTGATAGCTTTTCCAGTATGTACCTGTAGAAACATAGATTCACCAAAACTCGTGGAACTCGTTAGATCAAAACCCTATACCTATGCTCTGTGGTTCTTTTCATGTCATGTTTGATGATAATTGATGGGTTATAATTGACATTAGTGACCGTCAACAAGTTCCCCCAAGCTTAACCTTTGCTAGTCCCTTAGCAAAGCTAAACTTAGAAACAGATATAGATATTCGTAATTCTTAGAGCAGTATCACAATCTTAAAGTAACTCTTCAAAAGTATACCTGTATTCAGACAAAAATTCTCCTCCACGCTTAAGCAATAACCGAGCTGACTTTCAAACTTACTCATGTTACCTTTAACTATGGGGCTTATCAGCTCTTCCTTGGGCCTTGAGTACTTGATAGACAGAAAGATCCTACCCAAGCACTACGTCTCAAGCTCTTCGCTCAACTATCATTCTGGAGTTTTTTAGAGGTTTTCAAATAAAACTCAGAGCTTCCCATGTATGACACTCTCAAATCTCTCAGTGTATGTGGTATTTGTGGATTCTCACCAAGGCAGTGATGATAGTTGCTTTTCTTTTCATCCTATAGCTAAGGCTTATGTGGAGCTCATAGGTAAGGAGAAAACTGAAAGAGCAAACTTGCAATGCATATGTTGTAGAGTCAAACAATGGATCCATGGAGAAATGAGTCATGCAGTCAAATCAAGATGTATAAGTGGATGGATATGGTGGATATATGGTGGAACCTAATTCTACTCAGCTCCTTGGATGCTTATCTCTCCTTTCGAACAATGAAAAACTGGCCAGAGGTTATGAGCTATCTTTTTTTTCTTTTTCTCAGGGAGTCGGGCATCTACGTACCCATTATTGCACCGAGACTCTTGTCCATTTTTCTTTTCTTCTCCCCTTCCTTTTTTCAAATATCTTTTTGCATAGCTCATAGCACTCCTTTTGGCATTGATAGGATTTAGAGAAATAACAACAGGAACATGGAGCATTTATTGGGTGGCTAACCTAATGGAATATTTTTGGTGTTCTCTCCCAGTGTAGGAGAAAGACATTTTTGGAATGGATGTAGGTGAAATGGCATGTTATTGCGCCTACCCCAGTGTAGAGTAGTGCATATGGAGGTGGATCTTGATTCAAGAGCATGACAAATTTCTCACCAGGGTCACAGAGGTTGACAAAACTTAATGCAAGATAAGCAGCATGTATGTGGAAGTTTAACTAGCCTATCTCATCATGTTTTGGCTCTGGTGGGATTGTAAGCTTTGTCATATAGGAACTCATCATGTTTTTGTATTTTTCAAAAGGTAAATCTCCAGAACTCTAGTGTCACTTAGAACAAGATAGATAGCAGCTCAGATTTTCTCAATCTTATCAATCAGGTACCTAGACTTAGTTTAAGCATATGCAACCCATAAGTTTCAGGCTCAGAGCAAATTCTCATGTCAAAACAGTTGGAGCTAAAACTTGGGAAAACTTTTGTCTAAACTCTAGGTATTTTAGAGGTGTTGTAACAGAGCAGCTTATCATCATTTCAGATCATCTCAAGAGCTTCCTTTTTATTGACAAACATTTTTATTTGGTTTTTTTATTTTTTCAAGACTCATACTAAAACTCAAAAGACTCTAAGGACTCTAAAAAGCATGGACCTTCATGTGCCCACATATTTTTGGTATTTTTTCATTTTTATGACTGACTCAATAATCGCGTAGGTACACTTACCTGGGTACCTAGGGGGTGCCTTCCCCCAAGCTGGTTGTTGTCATGGTTGAGCATTGAAACTGAGCAATCCTCTCGATGGAGCTCATGCTTGTAAGAGCTGGTGTAGCCGGGAACCTCAATCTCATCCAACAAGAAGTTGCTTCCTCCACACAGTGATTAGCTATGTGTAGGGAAGGTGTACTTCGAGTGATGTAGATGATGGTTCCTAGGTGGACTAGCTCTTAGAGTCATCCTGTAGCAAACATCTCACAAAACACCAAAACTCGTGGAACGGATTAGGATAAGCAGTTAGTGGTTAGCCGTTTCGTGGACTGGTTGTTGTGAGAGGTTTTCAAAGGTTATTACAGTTCATACAGTGCCGCAAAATGCTCAATAATTATTTTTGGATTTTCTTTTTATCGAATAGGAAGGAAATATGCATGCTACTTTTTATTTTATTTTTAGGCCACCACAGTGAACACTCCTTTAGTTTGCACTATAGGGATGTCACACGGGGCTTTGAGTTTTTAGATGCAAAATGGATGTATTATATTTCTTCCCTTTTTTTTTCTTTTGTTGAGGCAATGTTAGTGCAGAAAAGTAAACATGCTAAAACAATAATTAATGCAATGCAAGGAAGTAAATATAGATAACTACCGACTTACCTTTCGGTGGAGGTTCGGTGATTTTTAAGTCTGCCGATCCAGACTTCTCCTTTGTAGGTTTCTGGGATGAATGCCTCGTTTGATGATGGAGATGAAGGACTAGATGATCATACCTTCTCGTGCCAAACTTATTAGGATCTTGGACTTGATATTGGTTGGACAGGTTCATCCTCCTTGTTCATCCATCTTGTTCTTTTGAGGTTGATTCCTTTAGTGTTTCGTTGATCGAGGCTCCTCGTTGACAATATTCATCTTGACCTATTTTGCACCATCTGATCCAGGAGATGAGAACGCAGACGGTTGTATTTTCTTCTATCAATCTTTTTTGATCTTCACTGATTTTGGGTTGATGAGTTGATGTCTATTGGAGCTGCAAACTTGAGTTCCTCCTTTTCCTTGTCTTCTAACAGCGGGTGAAAAGTTTATTCTTCTTTGATGATACACCAGCTATCTTGATGGTCACGGAAAGAACTCTATTGGTACTCTGCATGGGAGCTTCATCTCCAATGACTTATTTGTGTCATCCTATGTCCATGATTGCTTACAGTCTTTGGAGACACCATCGACATACCACCATTGATGACTAATGTTTATTGATACAGGGATGCACACTTGTGACGTAGTGGGATCTTGTCATTCTGGTCTTTGCTGTCGGCATTTGAGTGTCTTCGAAGATGATGATGAGAGCAGGCATCAGTTTGGCCCATATAGAGAAAGTTGCATCCTGCTTGTCATCGCTTTCCTCACTTGAAGACATAGAGTCAGGGTCACTCCAGTTCTATCTCAATGATCCATGTCATGTTCCTTAGCCAACCACAAACTTGTCTTCTGTTCCTTTGACTTGTATGCAATCATGCTTGGGATGGTGAACTGCGGCAGAGCCCAAAGGGTTGGTTGACTGGCCAATGGAATGAGCTGTCAATCTACTCTTGCTAGCCTGGAGGTCCCTTTTGTCTTGCAGGGTGATTAGTCCACTATCATGGTGAAGTGTAGAAAGTGTTGAAGTGTTCTCACATTGATTTCTTTCTATCTTGGTTCTTTCAATATACTTGTTATCCTTCCTTTTTGTTTCAAACCATGAACAGACATTTATTCTTTCTTTCCTGCGAGGATGTTAATGGACACATACCCGAAGGATTGCAATAAATTTAAAACATGGGTTGTTGTCCATTTTTATCTATGCTAATGAAAAGATAGTTTCAGGATCACTTTTAGCATAGATTTTATTTATCATCTTTGTATTTGTTTACTGCATTCTTACATGGTTCAAGGCAAAGGTAACTTTGTAGCAAAAGATAAACTTTGATACTTACAGTTCTTCTATGAATGATGAGTTGTTCTTCTTTTTGCGCAAAAGCTATTGGACTTCATCATAAGCCTTGATTCATCTCTGATGTGAGTTCATCTCGGGACTTATCCGTTGTATTTGTGAGCTTTCTGCAAGGGTTAGTCTAATAAATATAACCTATGTCTAACAAGCACCCCTTAGTTCAATAATCAAACTAGACTCCATGTCTAATTTGACTAAAGAAGGCATTTTAACCTAAGCACCACGCTTAATTTAAAAAGCCTATAGAAGTATGTCGAGTACTTCCAAACTAAAGCATACTATAGCAAACAAAGGTAGCATGCGAGCACATAGTGATTTACTCAAACAGAGATGAAAGCATGATAATGTATGGTGAGAATAGTTTTTTTATTATTTTTTTAAGTAGAGATGCAAGTGCTATGCATGTGTGCGAGGAACTAAACATGCTATGAATTTGATATGAGATAGAGTGGATGCATGGATTGTTCAAAGCAAACATGCAAATACATGCAACATGATAACTACTCATTAAGTTTAGAGTCCATGAGCAAGACTATCTCACCTTTCTTGATCATACTACCATGACTCACAATAGAATTCGTGAGTTGTGCAGCGTCCTTGTTCGTCACACATGATATCATTTGAATTCTTGTGACGAAGATCTTTTTCTCCAATCTACACAGGGTTAGAATAGTATATACAAGTCTATACATACCTGTGAGATGGCAGGGTTCCAATGTTGATGAATCATGAATGTTCAGGTACCCTGGATTCTTTAATACCTCCCTTGTCTTGTTATTGTGGAAATTCGCCAAAAGGTTGAACCATTGATTTCCTGCTTATTCCACAACTCAACAAACACAAGGGTAATCCTACTAAAGCTAGTGGTAGACTAGGTTAGCAGATATCAAGATCAATATCAAAATCTTAACGCCAATTGTTTCCCCGGCAATGGCGCCAAAAATGCTTGTTGACACCTCTTAATGTTATCTCTAGTAACGGCGCTAAAAATGCTTGTGGACATAGCATCGCAACTAGAATGCTAAGTTGTCATCCCCGGCAATAACACCAAGAGGTGTGGTATTAAATCATGCCACCATTTAGAATATAGAAATAGTATCCGCAAGCGCACAGATCAAATACCATTGTAGCATTTTACCCAGAGTATTACCAGGTTGTCATTTATATTTTACCACTGGGAAACAATGGCTAAAGATATTGATAATTCACCATCATGTATCTACTAACTAGTATACCAACTAGACCTAAGCAGGGGTAAGTGGTAAATGATAAGAGTTATGCACAATATCACACACAGAGGAGAATCCTATAATATATAGTCAACTAACTTGAGAGGACTAAGGGAGAGATCAAGGTTCCTATGTACTTCTCTATTACTCGGGTTCTATTCTAGTTGACACTAGAATGTAACGAATGCATGGGTAAGTATAGCTCACACAATAGCACTTCGGGGCAGCAGTACCTTTCCAACTCTCGAATAAGACTGGGAAGAAGGTAGTTGGGGAAGGCTGCCAAAAGCCCTACGAAACACCAATCCCGACGTGGTGGAATACGAAGGCCACATAGAGCTGTCACCCCTATGGGCTACCACAACTAACCGTAAGAATTGGGCGCAACCTCAGGTAACCTACAGCCTAGACACCATGTCTACACTATCGATTACTACTCTAGCTACACGTAATAACTAGAGCACCTAATACAGGCGGAGATCCTATGCTAAGATGCAATAACTACACTAACCATACAAATAAGGCATAGAAGTAAATAGAGAAGATAAATATACTAAAGCATAAGTGTTGCAAAGATAAGATACAAAGATATACCAGACCTTCAAGGCTCCACGGCGAGATCCGGAACGAAGCCTCTCAACCCTAGCTCTCAAGTTACTCAACTATTACATTGAAGAGTCTAGCCCTAATCTCCCTGGTGTGTTGATCTCCATGAGAGTATGATCCTTTCAAGGGACGCCTCTCAAATGGATCCCAACGAATAATAAATTAGGGTTTCCAGGGGATGTCTCCCCCCTGGGGTCTAGGGCTCCTTTTATAGACCCGAGCGATTAACATGAGCCCTTGGATCAAACCGACATTGGCGGGCGGCTGAGATTGAAACCCTAAGGCGGT
The DNA here is from genome assembly GCA_015844335.1 of Chrysopogon serrulatus. Taxonomy (NCBI): domain Eukaryota; kingdom Viridiplantae; phylum Streptophyta; class Magnoliopsida; order Poales; family Poaceae; genus Chrysopogon; species Chrysopogon serrulatus. The sequence continues at coordinate 72,010 of JADLZL010005269.1, read as the reverse complement.
GGAGCATCCGGGCCAAAGCCGGGCCCATTTGGCGGCCGAGCCAGACCGGCCGGTCTGGGGTGGGACCGGCCGGTCCCACTCCGGCCCAAGGCCCGGGTTCGTCGTGGTGTCTTCTCGCCCTTCCGAGTCTTCTAGTGCAGCCCCCGCGGTGGAATTGATATCTTTTCATCCGGAACTCCGAAAAGGCAAATGATATGTTCGTTTCGATCGCCTCAACGAGCCCGTCGCAATGGTGCATTCTAATCCATCATTTGAGATACTTTTATACTGTCATATTGGTCAACTTTGATAGCTTTTGCAAAGATGTACTTGTAGAAATATAGATTCACCAAAACTCGTGGAACTCGTTAGATCAAAACCCTATACCTATGCTCTGTGGTTCTTTTCATGTCATGTTTGATGATAATTGATGGGTTATAATTGATATTAGTGACCGTCAACAATACCAACTAAACCTAAGTAGGGGTAAGTGGTAAATGATAAGAGTTATGCACAATAATCACACACAAAGGAGAATCCTATAATATATAGCCAGCTAACTTGAGAGGACTAAGTGAGAGTTTAAGGTTCCTATGTACTTCTCTACTACTCGGGTTCTATTCTAGTTGATACTAGAATGTAACTAATGCATGGGTAAGTATAGCACACACCATAGCACTTCTCAGCAGTACCTTTCCAACTCTCGAATAAGACCGGGAAGAAGGTAGTTGGGGAAGGCTCAAAAAAGCCCTACGAAACACCAATCCCGATGTGGTGGAATACGAAGGCCACATAGAGTCAAGCACCCCTATAGGCTACCCCAACTAACCGTAAGAATTGGGCAACCTCGGGTAACCTATAGCCTAGACACCATGTCCACACTATCGATTACTACTCTAGCCACATATGATAACTAGAGCACCTAATACAGGCGGAGATCATATGCTAAGATGCAATAACTACACTAACCATACAAATAAAGCATAAAAGTAAATAGAGAAGATAAATATACTAAAGCATAAGTGTTGCAAAGATAAGATACAAAGATATACCAGACCTCCAAGGCTTCACGACAAGATCCGGAACGAAGCCTCTCAACCCTAGCTCTCAAGTTGCTAATCTATTACATTGAAGAGTCTAGCCCTAATCTCCCTGGTGTGTTGATCTCCATGAGAGTATGATCCTTTCAAGGGACGCCTCTCGAATGGATTCCCAACGAATAAATGAATTAGGGTTTCCAGAGGATGCTTCTTCCAGGGGGTCCTACCCTCCTTTTATAGCCCGGTGGGATGAACGTGAGCCCTTGGATCAAACCGACTTTGGCGGACGGCTGAGATTGAAACCCTAAGGCGGTGGAGCACTTGGGCCAAAGCTGGGCCTGATTGGCGCTTGGGCCAGACCGGCCGGTCTGGGGTGGGACCGGCCGGTCCCACTCCGGGCCCGCCGGCTGGTCCGCTTCGCCCGTGGTGTCTTCTCGCGCCTTCCGAGTCTTCTAGTGCAGCCCCCGCGGTGGAATTCATATCGTTTCATCTGGAACTCCAAAAAAGGCAAATGATATGTCTGTTTCGATCGTCTCGATGAGCTCTTCACAATGGTGCATTCCAATTTATCATTTGAGGTGCTTGTAATCTGTCATATTGGTCCTTTTTGATAGTTTTTCCGCTATGTACCTATAGAAACATGGATTCACCAAAACTTCGTGGAATTCCGTTAGTGTAAAACCCTAAGTCTATGTCGGTGATCACAATTGCATCCTTTTCATGGCTAGTTGACGGTTGAATTCATACAATAACGACCGTCAACAACTCCCCCAAGCTTAACTTTTGCTAGTCCCTAAGCAAAGAAAACTTAGAAAAGTTATTGAATGATATATGTATATGTTTAAGCATTGTAGCCATCCCGAAGCAACTCCCTAGAAGTATACCTGCAGTTAGACAAAGATTCTCCTCTAAGTTATACAATAACTGAGCTGACTTTCAAACTTACCCATATTACCTTTAACTGTGGGGCTTTTTAGCTCTTCCTTGGGTCTTGAGTTCTTGACGGACAGAAAAGATCTCATCTAAGCACTATATCTCAAGCTCTTCGATCAACTATCATTCTGGAGTTTTTAGAGGTTTTCAAATAAAACTCAGAGCTTCCCATGTATGACACTCTCAAGCCTCTCAATATGTGTGGTATTTGTGGATTCTCACCAAGGCAGTGATGATGGTTGCCTTTCTTTTCATCCTATAACTAAGGCTTATGTGGAGCTCATATGTAAGAAGAAAACTTAAAAGAGCAAACTTGCAATGCATGTGTTGTAAAGCCAAACAATGGATCCATGGAGAAACAAGTCATACAGCCGAATCAAGATGTATAGGTGGATGGATATGATGGATATATGGTGGAAACTAATTCTACTCAGCTCCTTGAATGCTTATCTCTCTCTTGGACTTTGAACACTAGCCAGAGGTTATGAGCTATATATATATATTTTCTTTTTCTCAGGGAGTCAGGCCTCTAAGTGCCCATTGTTTCGGCATTTGGACACTTGTCCAATTTTCTTTTCTTCTCCCTTCTCTCTCTTTTTTTTTCAATTATCTTTTTGCATAGCTCATAGCACTCCTTTTGGCATTGATAGAGTTAGAGAGATAACACAGGAACATAGAGTATTTATTAGGTGGCTAACCTAATGGAATATTTTTGGTGTTCTCTCCCAGTGTAGAAGAAAAATATTTTTGGAATGGATATAGGTGGAATAGCATGTTGTTGCGCCTACTCCAAAGATAGAGTAGTGCATATGGAGGTGGATCTTGATTCAAGAGCATGACAAATCTCTCACCAGGGTCACAAAGGTTGACAAAACTCAATGCAAGACAAGCAAAGATATATGTAGAAGTTTAACTAGTCTATCTCATCATGTTTGGCTCTGGTGGGAATGTAAGCTTTGTCATACAGAACTCATCATGTTTTTTTGTATTTTTCAAAAGATAAATCTCCAGAACTTTAGTGTCACTCGAAACAAAATAGATAGCAAATCGGACTTTCTCAATCTTATCAATCGGTACCTAGACTTAGTTTAAGCGTATGCAACCCACAAGTTTCGTGCTTAGAGCAAATTCTCATGTCAAAACAGTTTGGAGCTAAAACTTAGGAAAACTTTTATCTAAACTCTAGACATTTCGTAGGTGTTGTAACAGAGCAGCTTATCATCATTTCAATTCAATCATTCAAGAGCTTCCTTTTATTGACTCTAGACGCACAAACATTTTTATTTGATTTTTCATTTTTAAAGACTCAAACTATAAAACTTAAAAGACTCTAAGGACTCTTAAAAAGCATGGACCTTCATGTGCCCACATATTTTTAGTATTTTTAAGTTTTTTTTAGATACTATGGTGAACCTTCATGTGCCCACATATTTTTGGTATTTTAATTTTTTATGACTGACTCGATAATCGTGTAGGTACACTTACCTGGTACCTAGGGGATGCCTTCCCCCAAGCTGATTGTTGTCGTGGTTGAGCATTAAAGCCGAGCAGCCCCTCTCTCGATGGAGCTCACGCTTGTAAGAGCCGGTGTAGTCAAGAATCTTCATCTCATCCAACCAGAAGTTGCTTCCTTCACACAAAGGTTAGCTGTGTGCAAGAAGGTGTACTTCGAGTGATGAAGATGATGATCCCTAGGTGGACTAGCTCTTAGAGTCATCCTGCAGCAAACATCTTACAAAACACCAAAACTTGTGGAACTGATTAGGATAAATAGTTAGTGGTTAGCCCATCAAGGATTGGTTGTTGTGAGAGGTTTTCAAAGGTTATTACAGTGTATACAAGTGCAGCAAGATGCTCAATGATTATTTTTTAGATTTTTTAGATTTCTTTTTGTTATGCAGGAAAGAAAACATGTATGCATAATATTTTTGTTATTTTTATGCCACCACGGTGAAGACTCCTATAGAATTTTACACACCATTGGACTATTCACATGGGGCCTGAAGTTTTATAATACATGAATTATCTAGCAAGATTAATACATATTTATTTTTATTATTTTCAATGCAATGCTAATGCAGAAAAGTGAACATGCTAAAGAGAAAAGAATTCATGCAATGAAAGAAAGTAAATATGGATAGCTACCAATGTTACCTCATGGCAAGGGTTCGGATTTTAAAGTCTTCCGAACAAGACTCCTCCCTTCTTATTGATTCCTCTAGCATTATCACGGCATGGAATTGCTTTGGTTGCGTGCAAGGGAGTGCTTCTTCTCCAAGCTAGCTTTTTCGGTGAAGATTAAGATTCTATGCTTATGCCCTTTATGATGTGTCACCTTCTTCTATCTAACCCGTCTTGATTTTGAGATTTGATTTTGCTTTGACAGGTCTAGGACCTCCACTTGTACAAAGTAGGGAATTGACTTCCCCACACTTAGCTTAAAGTGTATCCTGCTCATGAAGACAAGGTAGAGATCAAGTGCATGGGCTCTACTGGTGGGAAAACACCAGCAGAACCAAAACTTCTATCCACATCTCTAGTCCTTAGTCCTGTTTGAACAACATAGAGTTGATGTTAAGTGCTTTGTTCAACATTATCATGAGAGGTAGGATCAGAAGGTTGAGCAAGGATGTAACATTTAAGTTCATTAGGCCACAAGAGTTGAAATGCTTAACCATGGAAGGATTGTTGATCTGTATATAATGTGTCAATTTTTATATGATCATGACTACCATCTTCCAAGCATAAGATGTGCAACTTTTTAACTTATTTGGTTAAGACTATGGATCAAGATAGTGATGCTATGAACAAGTTAAAGAACTTAAACATGCTGAGTTAATCGGGATTGATCATTGATAATTGTTACTCAAACAATATAGGTTCTTTGTTCATGTTCATACCAAAACCAAGGAGAAGCATTTGAAGTAGTGACCATTTATCTGTGGATGTTACCTTCATCATTGGAGCAACACCATGTGATGAAGAGTAGATGACTCTTGATGGTCCTTTTGTTTTGCTCGATGCTTTCCTTTTTTAGACAGCCTCACATCTCGGTTCGTAGTTCCTCTTGTTCCTAGATGGTGCTCTTTTTATCGTGTCATCTTTTTGCTCTTTGTCTTTTTGGATTTTTTTATGCCTGCACAAGATTAGTGGACAACACATACCCGAAGGAATATACCAATTTGAACGGGGGGATTGTTGTCTCTAATTTATGTGCATTAGCTCCATGCTATTAGAAAGATGGGATTAGGATTATCTTAGCATAGTTTTTTTCTCATGTTTTATGCAACCATGGTTCAAGGCAAAGGTAACTTGCAGTTGAAGACAAAGTGAATGATCATTGATACTTACAGTTCTTCCATCAACGATGAATGCGTTGTGTCTTCAATGTGCAAGTTATTGGAGTTCGTCATGTGCCTTGCTTCATCTCCAAATTGATTTCATCTCTTGACTTACCCAGATTAGATTTAGAGTTTCCTGCAGGGGTTAGTCCAACAAAATATCCAATGTCTACTATAGCATAGTTTCAGTTCAAGAACCAACCTAGACACCACGTCTAATTTGATTCAGGAAGGCATTTTAACCTAAACACCACGCTTAATTTAAAATCTTTTAGAAGTAGTCATTGTTGACGGCCACTATTGTATGAATTCAACCGTCAACTAGCCATGAAAAGGATGCAAATGTGATCACCAAAGTAGACATAGGGTTTACACCGACCGAATTCCACGAGTTTTGGTGTTTCACTATTTATGCAAAAGTAAAACCGTAAAAGGCGCAAACATACAAGCTTATCGGAACAAGGAAACGGAAAACGGACTCCACGGCTACACAGAAGATTCCGAGAAGAGACGAAGGCACCACGCCGAGCCGGGGGCCCGGAGGCCACCAAGTGGGGACCGGCCGGTCCCACCCCTGCATCGGCCGGTCTGGCCTGGCCCCGGTCCAGCCCCGGTTCGCCTGCTCGCTCCACCGCCTTTGAGGATCGGTCCCTAGCCGCCCGTCAATGTCGGTTTGATCCGATGGCTCATGATCATCGCCTGTGGGCTATAAAAGGAGAGGCACCCCCCCCTGGGGAGAGCCCTCCATTCATTCATTTTCATTCGTAAGTCCAATCATCGGCCGAAAACCCTAATCGAGCCTCCTTAGCTAGGGCCTAGATAGCTAGATTAGAACTAGAGGGAGGCAAGCGCAGGGCTTGGATTCCTGAGCCATCAAGAGCTTGGATTTGGTATAGTTCTTACCTCCTCTCGCCTTTGTTCTCTTTTATTGTATAGTTATATGATTGCTACAATTGAATTGATGAATTCTTATTTACTTATATTCATAGTTCTTATGTTCGTTGTCTATTGTGGTTATATACTTAGTATAGCTAGATTAACATTATGTTTATCCATAGGTTCGTATAGCACTCATCTAATTGATCGTTGGGTGAGTGATAAACATTGTGTAAGCGTGGTGCTTATACATTGTTTATCTGCGAATGCACCCTATAGGCCGGGTTTGGTAGATCGCGGGTGTGACATTCCTGTTGAGTCCTATGTAATCCGAACCCTGTTTATAGGCACAGTAGGGCTTGTATACGACGGAAGGGTGTGCTATGTTCTCAAACTTCCTTAGTATGTCCACTATGAATAAATGTAATGCTAACCTTAGCCATGATTACTAGGTGTATTGCACTAACCATAATATACATCGACATGTAGCTAGGAATAACCCAGGAATATCTCTTGATGTTCTACTAGCAACCCTAATGATATAGCTAGGAGTCTCTATCTGTTTATGCTGATGATTATATACTTATCTTATCTATTATCTTGTGACTTACCCTTGCATTGAGTAGCGAGGACATGGTTATGTCTATTTGTTACACTCTAGGTCAACACACTACCTTTACACAGCCATATAGACCTTCCTTTGGGAAAATATAAAAGACAACCCGTAATACTCCGGGTAAAATTCTACAATGGTATTTGATCTGTGCGCTTGCGGATACATTTCTATATTCTTAATGGTGGCATGATTTAATACCACACCCCTTGGTGTTATGCTGGGGATGACAACTTGGCATTCTAGTGGCGGTGCGCTACTCTAGCATTTTTGGCGCCGTTACTAGAGATAACATTAAGAGGTGTCAACAAGCATTTTTGACGCCGTTGCCGGGGAAGGCAATTGGCAATTAAAAAGGATAGCGATAGACCTAACAAACTAATGAGTTAGAGGAAACCATAGACCCCTCTCAATGCAGGCTTACCCTTGTGTTTTCTATCTTTGTGAAATCTTATGCAGGGTAATGAATGAGTGGTTTTGATTTGCCAGATAACTACATTGAAAATCCAGAGAAACTCTTTCGAAGGAAGAAATTTCAGCAAGTGAGGGACATCTTTGAATCTCCATCAAGGACACCCACTGCTGAGGTTCGTTCTTTGGAGGAGCAAGCTCCTACAAGAGAAGAAGAAGAAGAGCAACAAGAGGGCAACTTAGCACCAGTTTTTGAGGAAATGGCTGATAAGTCACTGCGCGAGTTCTCCGCTCCGAACACCAACAACATCCGCACTGGACCTAACGTCGAAGTTGGGGAGAATGGATTCGAGCTCAAGCCAGCTCTTATCACCATGGTGCAAGCCAACCTGTTCTGTGGAAAAGCACATGAAGATGCCAGTGCTCATCTCCAACACTTTCTGGAGATTTGTAGCACTTTCAAGCTGAAGGATGTACCAAAGGATACCGTGCTGCTACGTCTGTTCCCATTCTCACTATTGGAAAAGGCGAAGCAATGGTTCTACGCCAACAAAGACAACCATATAACTTGGGACAAGTGCTCCACAGCTTTTCTAGCAAAATTCTTCCCTATGGGCAAGACGAGTGCCCTAAGAGGGAAAATCTCAAGTTTCCAGCAACAACATGATGAGTCAGTCCCAGAGGCATGGGAACGCTTTCAAGACTACATATCAGAATGTCCTCATCATGGGATGGAGAATTGACTCCTGATGTAAACTTTCTATTATGGGCTCATCAACAGCACCCGTAACAATGTTGATGCTGCTGCTGGAGGTGCATTTATATCACTGACCATACCACAAGCTACTGCTCTTATGGAGAAGATGGCCTTCAATCAAGATTAGAATGATGAGCGCCAGACCACCCGCAAGAGGAGTGGAGGAATGCACCAGCTCAAGGAGGTAGACATACTGTCTGCCAAGATAGACCTGCTCATGAAGAAGCTGGAAGACAAGACAAGCCAAAGACAAGATGTCATGCACATTAATGATTCATGCATGACCTGTGAAGTGTGTGGCAATATGGGACACTCAGGCAACAGCTATCCTGAGACTCGTGAGGATGAAAACTTCATCAACAACAACAACAACTATCATCCTCAAAATCAAGGATGGAACCAGCAAAGGCCCAACTACCCAGGTAACTTCCAAGGTAACTTTCAAGGCAATAATTATAATAACTATGCTCAACTGCCCTTGAGAGAAGTGATCTCCAACCAAAACAAAATTGTGGAGACTTTATCTAGTAAGGTAGCATCCAATGATAAAATGCTAGAGAATATAAACATCAAAATGGATAGCTTTACCTCTGCTGTTAAGAACCAGCTTAGCTTCAATAAAATGATCGAACAACAACTAGCTCAGCTGGTGGCCGCTGTTCCACCGACCAACGAAGGTAAGATTCCAGGGCAACCTCTAGAGCCCGAGACCGTGAATCTGGTTGATGTGTATGCAGGTTACTATGTTGAAGCATTATTGTTGACATTTCTAACGTCGCTACTAGAAATAGAGTTAAATCCCTATCCCTGGCAACGGCGCCAAAAATGCTTGTTGGTATTTCTTATGTACAACTAAAATATAAAGGATTCCGCAAGCGCACAGAAAACCATTGTAGCATTTTACCGGGAGTATTCCAGGTATCGTTATTTTTATTTTACCACTGGGAAACAATGGAATAAGACATTGATAGTTCACCATCATATATCTACTAACTTAATACACCAACTAGACTAAAGTAGGGGTAAATGATAAATGATAGGAATTATACATATTTGACACACACAGGAGAATTATATGATAAAAGAGTAAATAGCTAAAGTGAGAGGACAACGGGAGAGATCACGATTCCTGAATACTTGTCTATTACTAAGGTTCTATAATAACTGATTCATGGTAAATAAAGTAATCACACAATAACACTTCGGGACATCAGAACACTAGTCACGGAAAAGGGTGAGAAAGGGACTAGGAAGCTCCGACTACGGTCCTACAAACACCAACCCTAACATGGTGGAATACGCCGGCCGTCGTGGCTGTCACCACCGGGGCTACCATAACTATATGTTGGACTGGGTGCAATCTCGGGTAACCTATAGTCTAGACGCCATGTCTATACTACATTTAATTACTACTCTAGTCACACGTAATAACTAGAGCACCTAATACAAAGTGGAGATCCTATGCTAAAGTATAACAACTATACTAACCAATTAAATGTAATGCATAAAAGTAAATAGAGAAGATAAATATAATAAAGCATAAGTCTTACAAGAATAGATACAAAGATATACTAGAACTCTGATGACTCTTCTGAAGACTCCTCCGGAACCCGAGTGTAGCGCCGCTCTCCCTAACTCTCAACTAGAACTACATTGGAAAGTCTAGCCCTAATTCTCTAGAGATGAGAGGTCATCCATTCGAGGGACGCCTCTACATCTCCAATATTGTGGTGCCCTTAGGGAGGGGGGTCTACCTCTTTATTTATAGTCTAGAGAAGCCTCCACCTCTTCTGGATAGGCGATGTGGGACTAATTCGACTTCGGCAACGGTGGAGATGCAAACCCTAAGGCGGTAGGAGGCCCTCCGTCAAAGCGGGCCCCGAATGGGCTCCGTGGAGCGCCGGCCGGCCCCGGGGTGGGGCCGGACGGCCCCACCCTGTAGCAGGTGGGCCACACCTTCGGTACGTCATCTTCTGGTGCCTTTTAGAGTCTTCTAGTGTTGGTTTCGGTGTAGAATTGATATCTTTTGACTCTGAACTCCGAATATAGCAAATGATATGTCCGTTTCGATCGTCTCAACGAGCCCGTCACAATGGTGTAGTCCAATTCATCAGTTGAGATACTTTTATTCTGTACAAAATTGGATATACCTGCAAAACGATCGAGAACAACACAACTCGTGGAACTCGTTAGAATCAAACCCTACAACTATGCTTTATGGTTGATATCATGTTATATTGAGCAATAGATGATGGTATAAAATAGTCGTTAAGGACCGTCAACAAGTTCCCCAAGCTTACCCTTTGCTAGTCCCTTAGCAAAGCCTAACTACTAAACTTGGATCAGAGTTGCTACAATGCTTTCACTCCTCAAAAGTACACATGCTTTCAAACTGAAATTCTCCTTTAAATTCAACAAGACTGCTCTAACTTTCAAACTTACCCATATTACTATTAACTATGGAGCTTTTCAACTTTTGTGTGGGTCTTGAGTAATTGAAAGATAGAACAATCAAGTCAAGCACTATGTCTCAAATTCTTCACTAAACCAATATTCTGGAGTTTTTACAAGTTTTTGAAATAAAACTCAGAGCTTAATTGTATGACACCCTCAAGTCTCTTAATATGTGGTATTTATGGATCTCACTTGAGGCATTTATGTTATCATGCCCTGCTATGACTAATGATTATAGTGGAGCTCATAGGAGTGGCATTAAACAAGGATGAGCATACTTGCAATTCATATATTGTAAAGTCAAACAATGAATCCATAGAGAGTCAAGTCATACAATCAAACCAAGATGTGCATGTGTATGGTATATGGTGGATGGGTATATATATGGTGGTGGCTAATTCTAATTCTACTTTTGCTCTTTGAAAATAAATCTCTCTCTTGGACTTAGAACTTTCACAGAAAACATGGGCTATCTTTATTTTCTCTTTTTTCTCTTTTTTTTATATTTTTTTTTTAGGGAGGCGAGCATCTAATACCCATTATTTTAATTGCCTAGACACTTGTCCATTTTTTAACTCCCTCTTCTTTTTTTTCAATACTTTTTTTCTTTTTCATAGCCACATGCATCCTTTGAATACAAAATAATTGGAGAGATAATAATAAGAACTTAGAGCATTAAACAGGGGTTGTCCTATGGGGTATATTTTTGGGTGTTTACTCCCAGTGTAGGAGAAAAATAATTTTAAGGTGGATCTGGATGAAAGTAGAAGATGGTTGCGCTTACCCTAGAGTAGGAGTAATGCATATGTGGGTGGAGTGTGTATGTGATCCTGATTTTAAAAGCATGATAAGACTCTCATAAGGTATACAACAAAGGTTGACTCAACTCAATGCAAAGCAAGCAGTATAAATGAACAGAGGTTTTTCTATTCTAAATATATATCATATATGGCTTTGGTAGGAATTCAAACTTTGTCATACAAGAGCTCATCATGTAAGATTTTCAGTTTTTAAAAGATAAATCTCCAGAACTTAGTATTGCTGAACTTAGTATTGCTAGGAATAAAATAAATAGTAGCTCAGACTCTCTTATATCATATCCATCAATCACCTAGACTTAGCTCAAGCATATGCCTCCACAAGTTTCAGGTTCAGAGTAAATTCTTATATCAAAAACAGTCATATCCAAAACTCGGGAGAATTTAAGGTTGAAAACTAGGCACGTGAAAGGAATTACGACGAGCAACTATTCATCATCTCCAAGACAGAATTTTATTGTTCTTCAGTTTTTATTTGATTCTTAACAACTAGATAGAACTGTAAACACACTCTATGATCACACCTTAATAAATAGTTAGAGTATTTTTATTTAGTTTTGAGTGTTATTCATCTTTTTATTTCTTTTAGACTAATGGACTCATAAGAGACTCTACAGATGTGGACCTTCATGTGCCCACATATTTTTGGTATTTTATGACTATAAGATAGACTCGATAATCGCATAGGTATACTTACCTGATAACTAGGGGTTGCTCTCCCCCAAGCTGGATGTTGCTATAGTTGAGCATTAAAGCTGAGTGGTCCTCATAGAGGAGCTCATACTTTTAAGAGCAAGTGTTGCTAGGAATACTTCAATCTCATCACTCAAGAAGTTACTTTCTTCACACGGAGGTCAGGTTGTGTGTCGGAGAGATGTGCTTCGAGTGATGAAGACGAAGATTCCTGGGTGAGTTGGCTCTTGAGTCATCCTGCAGAAAACTCTCACAAAACACCAAAACATGTGGAACGGTATTAGGATAAAACATTAGTGGTTAGCCGTTTTAGAGGATTGGGTGTTGTGGAGGTTTCAAAGTATGTTTATGATAACAGTATTACAGTAGGATGCTCAATTAATATTTTTAGATTTTATAGGTTTATATGCAGAAAGTACAAATGCATGATATATATTTTTTTATTTTTTAGGCCACCACAAGTGAGAACTCCTATAACTTTTACGTTACAAGGGTTTCATATGGGGCTTAATTAATTTTTTTAAGATGCATGACTGCAACCTAATGCATATCTATTTATTTTTATTATTTTCTATGTAATACTAATGTAGAAAAGTAAATATGGTTAAGAGAAAATAAATCATGCAATGTAAGAAAGTAAATATGAATAACTATCGATGTTACCTCACGGCAAGGGTTCGATGTTTTGAGTCCTCCGAACTAGACTCCTCCTTGCAATAGTTCATTGACCGAGTACTTCGGTTTTGCTTCTAAGGATGAGGATTGAGGTGGTGTCTCCACTAGTGGCGTTTCCAATGGTGTGCCACCTTCTTCCTTTCTTTTTTGTTAGCATCTCAAAGCTAATCTTATGTGCATCCTTGTTACTAGTTTTAGAACTCCCACTTGTAGAATTTGGGGAATCTCCTCACACTTTGCTTGAAGTGGGTTTTGCTCATAAAGACAAGGTAGAGATCAAGTGGGGGGCTCCATTGGTGGGAAAACACCAACGTAACCAGAAATTTATTCATTCTCTAACCTTAGGCACAATAAGATTGATGTCTTTTCTCATTGTTCATTTATAACATGAGAGATCAAGAGTATAAATATGGCATTTAAGTTTACTAGATAAAGGATTGGAGTTGCTTAACCTATGGAAGGGTTGTTCATCTTTATAAGTTATCAAGATTAACATGATGACAACCATCTTCAAAAAAAAAATAAGATATATCATATTTGAGCTCATTTGGTTAAGATTGAGATCAAGAGAATAGTGCTATGGTATGTACTCCACGATCAAGAGGAAATGATGACCACTTACCTTTAAGATGTTACCTTTATTACTAGAGCATGATGACACCATGCAGTAAAGGATAGATGATTTTAAATGGTCTTTTTCCTTCCTTGCAGCTTGAGCATCTTGTCTCATATGTTGTACTCCTTTCTCACTCTTCTAGACTTTTGTTTCTCTTATTATTTTTTCCTGCAAGGGATTAGTAGACAACACATACCCGAAGGAATATACTATTTATTTAAAGTACGGGATAGTGTTTGCCAAAGAGTTAAAGATTAATATATAACTCATGTTCTAAATGATTCACCATTACTTCAACTTTTCAACAAGGTTAAGATAATGATGTTACTTTGAAGAATAACTTTAAACCTCGATTTGATTCTATGAAGTCTCCTAATATGATTTAAACATTTTTTGTACAGGAGAGGATCAATAGTCTATATATACAACCAAATTCTTATACAAATATACTTTGATGTTATGATGTTTAAGTAATATTCTAAAGCATACTTATAATAGAGTAAGAAAGTTTAAAAGACTAGAGATAGAACCAAGAATATGTAGGTGAACCAAAAGAATATTTTGTTTGTTTTAAGTTTTAATAACTTAAGCATGACATAAGGTATGGATTAACAACGTGATATAAGATATTGAATATAGTTGAAAGTTGCATGAGGCTTGGGTAAACATACCTTATGTCTTGCAAGATGATTGGTCCACTATCATGGTAAAGTGTAGAAGGCATTGAAGTATTTTTTTTTCATCCATTTCTTTCCATCTTAATCCTTTCTATACACTTGTTCTTCTTTCTTTTCATTTCGAATCATGATCAGACATTTATTCCTTTTTTTTCTACATAAGTGTTAGTGGACACATACCTGAAGGATTGCAACAAGTTTGGAATATGGGTTATGGTCCATATAATTTATGCAAATTTCATCTATGCTAGTGAAAGGATGTGCTTTTAGAATTACTTTGGCATATATTTCTTCTAACAAATGTTGTTGGTGGTGCATCGTTATATGGTTCAAGGCAAGGGTAACTTACGACAAAAAAGATTAAGTGAATAAACTTTGATACTTACAACTCTTCTATGGAGAATGAGCCATGTCTTCCTTTTGTGCAAAGTTATTGGACTTCATCACATGCCTTGATTCGTCTCGATGTGAGTTCATCTCTTGACTTACCCGAATTGAATTTAGGAATTTTCTGCAGGGGATTAGTCTAACAAAATATCCAATATCCACTAGAGCATACTTTTGGAAAGTCTAGCCCTAATTCTCTAGAGATGAGAGGTCATCCATTCGAGGGACGCCTCTACATCTCCAATATTATGGTGCCCTTAGGGGGGTCTACCTCTTTATTTATAGTCTAGAAAAGCCTCCACCTCTTACGGGACAGGCGATGTGGGACTAATTCGACTTGACAACGGTGGAGATGCAAACCCTAAGGCGGTAGGAGGCCCTCCGTCAAAGCGGGCCCCGAATGGGCTCCGTGGAGCGCCGGCCGGCCCCGGGGTGGGGCCGGGCGGCCCCACCCCGTAGCAGGTGGGCCCCACCTTCGGTACGTCATCTTCTGGTACCTTCTAGAGTCTTCTAGTGTTGGTTTCGGTGTAGAATTGATATCTTTTGACTCTGAACTCCGAATATAGCAAATGATATGTCCGTTTCGATCGTCTCAACGAGCCCGTCGCAATGGTGTAGTCCAATTCATCAGTTGAGATACTTTTATTCTATACAAAATTAGATATACCTGCAAAACGATCGAGAACAACACAACTCGTGGAACTCGTTAGAATCAAACCCTACAACTATGATTTATGGTTGATATCATGTTATATTGAGCAATAGATGATGGTATAAAATAGACGTTAAGGACCGTCAACAATCATCAGGATGGAAGGATGAGTCCATGCCACCTAAGAGAGGAGATCTAGGGAGACCTGTGATCCCCATCTCTATTGGGCAGCATGACTTCCCTGAAGTTGTCTGCGATCTAGGCGCCAGTGTCAACATCATGCCTAAGGTAATCTTTGACCAAGTCTTTCCATGGGCATCTTTGTTGTACATAGATATGTGTTTGTAGCTTGCAGACCAGACGATCAAGTACCCCAAAGGAATCTTAGATGACGTGTGTATATGAATCGGGAGATCATATGTCCCTGTAGACTTTGTAGTCTTGGATACTGGCAGAGATTCCAAGAGTCCAATCATTCTAGGCCGACCATTCCTGAGTACTGCAAAGGCTGTCATCTACATGGATAGTGCTAAGATTTGTTTCACCATCAAGGGCAATAAAGAGAGATTCAGTTTCAAGAACAAGACCCTTGAAGCTCCCATAGATCCAAGAGGAGCTTACTTCCCAGTCAAGTAAATAAATGAAGGAACCAAGAGGAATTCAAATGGGAAGAGAAAGAATAAGAACAGAAGATAAGTGAGAAAGCAAGTCCAAGTAGTCAAGGCTGTTGAGTACAAGCATGACCACCTCCTAGCTTCACCATTCTTAACTAAGAAGGAGGATCCAGGCACGCTAGCCATTGATTGCACTATTGGACAGTGCTCATTCTACAATGCCTTCTGGGACACCGGATCAGCTGTCAACATAATGTCTAAAAAGGTATATGATTTATTATTCGATACACCCCTGTACCCTACCTATATGCAGCTGCAGCTGGCGGACAATACGACGAGATTTCCGGAGGGAGTAGCAAGAGACATCATGGTCAAGATCCAGGACCACTACGTTCCGACCGACTTCATGATACTGGATATGGGAGAAGAAGACAAGACGCCGATCATACTTGGAAGGCCGTTCCTCAGCACCACCAACGTGATCATCTACAATGGATCAGGCCAAGTCCACTTCCAATTTCCAGGAGAGAAGGTACGCTGTTATTTTAAAGATTATGACTCTCCTGGATTAGCAGCTTTTACCCAGTTCAAGAGGAGACGTCAGCGCCGGAGGAATCACTCTCAAAAGAGCAATATTGAGGAGGAGGAAATCAAGGAGGAATCTATAGCACCGAAGCAACAGCCTACGAAGGTATGGAAAGAAAAGGTAACCTCCTCAACCGAGTCATCGTCATCAGAAGGTCCAACGTCAGGGTCCCCACCCTCGGGATCCGATGAAGCACCCCAGAAATGAAGAAGATGAGAAGTCTTGTTCGGAGGACTTTAAACTCTGAACCCTTGCCATAAGGTAACAATGGTAGTTATCCATTTATTTTCTTGTACTTTTAATTCATAGTTAGTTTTCATCATCTTTATAGAAAACCACAAAAACATTTAGAAAACCTCAAAGCCCCATGTGACATGCCTATAAGCGCAAGCTACGAGGAGTGTTCACCGTGGTGGCATAAAAATAAAATAAAAATTAGAATACATATTTCAATTTTGCTTGATAAAAGAAAAAATCCACAAAAATAATCATTGAGCATCTTGCTGCATTGAATGCACTGTAATAACCCTTTTGAAACCTCTCACAACAACTAATCCTCGAAACGGCTAACCACTAACTGTTTATCCTAATCTGTTTCACGAGTTTTGGTGTTTTGTGAGATGTTTGCTGCAAGATGACTCTGAGAGCTAGTCCACCTAAGAATCATCATCATCATCACTCGAAGTACACCTTCTTACACACAGCTAACCACTGTGTGGAGGAAGCAACTTCTTGTTGGATGAGATGAAGGTTCTTGGCTACACCAGCCCTCACAAGCGTGAGCCCCATCGAGAGGACTGCTCAGCTTCAATGCTCAATCACGACAACAATCAGCTTGAGGGAAGGCATCCCCTAGGTACCTAGGTAAGTGTACCTACGTGATTATCGAGTCAGTCATAAAAATTAAAAATACCAAAAATATGTGAGCACATGAAGGTTCACCATAGTATCTAAGAAAATCTAAAAATACCAAAAATATGTGGGCACATAAAGGTCCATGCTTTTTAAGAGTCCTTAGAGTCTTTTGAGTTTTATAGTTTGAGTCTTTGAAAAATAAAAAACCAAATAAAAATGTTTGTCTGTCTAGAGTCAATAAAAGGAAGCTCTTGAATGATTGAATTGAAATGATGATAAGCTGC
The DNA here is from genome assembly GCA_015844335.1 of Chrysopogon serrulatus. Classification (NCBI taxonomy): domain Eukaryota; kingdom Viridiplantae; phylum Streptophyta; class Magnoliopsida; order Poales; family Poaceae; genus Chrysopogon; species Chrysopogon serrulatus. Next base: position 54,749 of record JADLZL010005269.1, on the reverse strand, counting down.
TCTGTTACAACACCTCTGAAATGCCTAGAGTATAGATAAAAGTTTTCCCAAGTTTTAGCTCCAACTGTTTTGACATGAGAATTTGCTCTGAGCCTGAAACTTGTGGGTTGTATACGCTTGAACTAAGTCTAGGTACCTGATTGATAAGATTGAGAAAGTCTGAGCTGCTATCTATCTTGTTCTAAGTGACATTAAAGTTCTGTAGATTTATCTTTTGAAAAATACAAAAACATGATGAGTTCCTATATGACAAAGCTTACATTCCCACCAGAGCCAAACATGACGAGATAAGCTAGTTAAACTTCCACATATGCTGCTTGTTTTGCATTGAGTTTTGTCAACCTTTGTGACCCTAGTTAGAGATTTGTCATGCTCTTGAATCAAGATCCACTTCCACATGCACTACTCTACACTAGAGTAGGCGCAACAACATGCCATTCCACCTACATCCATTCTAAAAATGTTTTTCTCCTACTCTGGGAGAGAACACCAAAAATATTCCATTAGATTAGCCACCCAACAAATGCTCCATATTCCTGTGTTATCTCTCTAACTCCATCAATGCCGAAAGGAGTGCTATGAGCTATGCAAAAAGATATTTGAGAAAAAGGGACAAGAAAAGAAAGATGGACAAGTGTCCCAATGCAAAACAATGGGTACCTAGATACCCGACTTCCAGAAAGAAAAAAAGAGAGAAGAAATAGAAAAAGATAGCTCATAACCTCTGATCAGTTTTCAAAGGAGAGAGAAGCATCCAAGGAGCTGAGTAGAATTAGGTTCCACTATATATCCACCATATCCATCCACCTATACATCTTGATTCGACTGCATGACTCGTTTCTCCATGGATCCATTGTTTGACTTAGCAACATATGCATTGTAAGTTTGCTCTTTCAGTTTCTCCTTACCTATGAGCTCCACATAAGCTTTAGTTATAGGATGAAAAGAAAGGCAATAATCATCACTGCCTTGGTGAGAATCCACAAATACCACATATCTTGAGAGACTTGAGAGTGTCATACATGAGAAGCTCTGAGTTTTATTTGAAAACCCTCTAAAAAACTCCAGAATGATAGTTGATCGAAGAACTTGAGACATAGTGCTTAGATGGGATCTTTCTGTCTGTCAAACGCTCAAGACCCAAGGAAGAGCTAATAAGCCCCACAGTCAAAGGTAACATGGGTACGTTTGAAAGTCAACTCAGTTATTGCATAACTTGGAGGAGAATTTCTGTCTGACTGCAGGTATATTTAGAGAGAGTTGCTCCGAGATGGCTACAGTGCTTAAACATACACATATATTTAATAACTTTTCTGAGTTTTCTTTGCTAAGGGACTAGCAAAGGTTAAACTTGGGGGAGTTGTTGACGGCCACTATTGTATGAATTCAACCGTCAACTAGCCATGAAAAGGATACAAATGTGATCACCAAAGTAGACATAGGGTTTACACTGACCGAATTCCACGAGTTTTAGTGTTTCACTATTTATGCGGGCGTAAACCGTAAAAGGCGCAAACATACAAGCTTATTAGAACAAGGAAACGGAAAACAGACTCCACGGCTACACAGGAAGATTCCAGAAGAGACGAGAAGGCACCACGCCGAGCCGGGGGCCCGGAGGCCACCAGGTGGGACCGGCCGGTCCCACCCCAGACCCGGTCCAGCCCCGGTTCGCCCGGTTCGCTCCACCGCCTTTGAGGATCAATCCTAGCCACCCGTCAATGTCGGTTTGATCCAATGGCTCACGATCATCGTCCAGGGCTATAAAAGGAGAGGCACCCCCACGGGGGAGAGCCCCCATTCATTCATTCTCATTCGAAGTCCGATCATCGGCCGAAACCCTAATCGAAACTCCTTAGTTAGGGCCTAGATAGCTAGATTAGAACTAGAGGGGAGGCAAGCGCGGGCTTGGATTCCTGAGCCATCAAACTTGGATTTGGTATAGTTCTTATCTCCTCTCGCCTTTGTTCTCTTTCATTGTATAGTTATATGATTGCTATAATTGAATTGATGAATTTTTATTTACTTATATTCATAGTTATTATGTTCTTTGTCTATTATGGTTATATACTTAGTATAACTAGATTAACATTATGTTTATCCATAGGTTCGTATAGCACTCATCTAATTGATCGTTGGGTGAGTGATAAACATTGTGTAAGCGTGGTGCGTATACGTTATTTATCTGCGAATGCACCCTATAGGCCGGGTTTGGTAGATCGCAGGTGTGACATTCCTGTTGAGTCCTATGTAATCCGAACCCCGTTTATAGGCACAGTAGGGCTTGTATACGACGGAAGGGTGTGCTATATTCTCAAACTTCCTTAGTATGTCCACTATGAATAAATGTAATGCTAACCTTAGCCATGATTACTAGGTGTATTGCACTAACCATAATATACATTGACATGTAGCTAGGAATAACCCAGGAATAACTCTTGATGTTCTACTAGCAACCCTAATGATATAGCTAGGAGTCTCTATCTGTTTATGCTGATGATTATATACTTATCTTATCTATTATCTTGTGACTTACCCCTGCATTGAGTAGCGAGGACATGCTTATGCCTATTCGTTACACTCTAGGTCAACACACTACCTTTACACAGCCATGTAGACCTTCCTTTGGGAAAATATAAATGACAACCCGTAATACTCCGGGTAAAATGCTACAATGGTATTTGATCTGTGCACTTGCGGATACATTTCTATATTCTTAATGGTGGCATGATTTAATACCACACCCCTTGGTGTTATGCTGGGGATGACAACTTGGCATTCTAGTGGCGGTGCGCTACTCTAGCATTTTTGGCGCCGTTACTAGAGATAACATTAAGAGGTGTCAACAGTCATCAACACACCTTATGATTCAAAAATTAAACTAGACACCATATCTAATTTAATTTAGGAAGACAGTTTAAACCAAGCACCATGCTTAATTTAAAAGGTGTATGAAAATACTTCAAAACCTAAGCATACAATAGCAGACAAGGGTAGCATGGGAGCATATAGAGATTTACTCAAATAGAGATGGAAGCATGATCATGTATGGTGAGAATGTTTTTTTAAGTAGAGATGCAAGTGCTATGCATGTGTGCAACGAACAAATCATGCTATGAATTTGATATGAGATAGAGTAAATGCATGGATTGTTCAAAGCAAACGTACAGTGGAATGCAACATGATAGCTACTCATCAAATTTAAAGTCTATGAGTAAGACTTTCTTACCTTTCTTGATCATACTTACCATGACTCACAATGGACTCTGTGAGTAGTGTAGCATCTTTGTTCGTCACACATGATGAGATTTGAGTTCTTGTGACGATGATCTTTTCTCCAATCTACACAAGGTTAGAGTAATGTATGTTTATATGAACCTGTGAGATGGCAGGGCTCCATTGTTGATGGATCGTGAATGTTCAGGCACCCTGGATTCTTCAATCTCTCCCTTGTATTGTTCTTATGGAATTTCACCAGAAGGTTGAGCAATTGATTTCCCTGCTTATTCCACAACTCAACAAACACAGGGGTAATCCTACTAAAGCTAGTGGTACCCTAAGTTAGCAGACATCAAGATCAATATCAAAATCTTTAAGCCAATTGCTTCCCCAGCAACGGCGCCAAAAATGCTTGTTCGTATTTCTTATGCACAATTAAAATATGAAGGATTCCGCAAGCGCACAGAATTACCATTGTAGTATTTTATCGGGAGTATTCCAGGTATCGTTATTTATATTTTACCACTGGGAAACAATGGTTAAAGATGTTTGATAGTTCTCCATCATTTATCTATTAACTAGTATACCAACTAAATCTAAGCAGGGGTAAGTGGTAAATGATAAGAGTTATGCACAATAATCACACACAGAGGAGAATCCTATAATATATAGTCAGCTAACTTGAGAGGACTAAGTGAGAGTTCAAGGTTCCTATGTACTTCTCTACTACTCGGGTTCTATTCTAGTTGATACTAGAATGTAACTAATGCATGGGTAAGTATAGCACACACCATAGCACTTTGGGGCAGCAGTACCTTTCCAACTCTCGAATAAGACTGGAAAGAAGGTAGTTGGGGAAGGCTGCCAAAAGCCCTACGAAACACCAATCCCGACGTGGTAGAATACGAAGGCCACATAGAGCTGTCACCCCTATGGGCTACCACAACTAACTGTAAGAATTGGACGCAACCTCAGGTAACCTATAGCCTAGACACCATGCCCACACTATCGATTACTACTCTAGCCACATATGATAACTAGAGCACCTAATACAGGCGGAGATCCTATGCTAAGATGCAATAACTACACTAACTATACAAATAAAGCATAGAAGTAAATAGAGAAGATAAATATACTAAAGCATAAGTGTTGTAAAGATAAGATACAAAGATATACCAGACCTCCAAGGCTCCACGGCAAGATCCAGAACGAAGCCTCTCAACCCTAACTCTCAAGTTGCTAATCTATTACATTGAAGAGTCTAGCCCTAATCTCCCTGGTGTGTTGATCTCTATGAGAGTATGATTCTTTCAAGGGACGCCTCTCGAATGGATTCCCAACGAATAAATGAATTAGGGTTTCCAGGGGATGCTTCTCCCGGGGGGTCCTGCTCTCCTTTTATAGCCCGGTGGGATGAACGTGAGCCCTTGGATCAAACCGACTTTGGCGGACGGCTGAGATTGAAACCCTAAGGCGGTGGAGCACTTGGGCCAAAGCTGGGCCTGATTGGCGCTTGGGCCAGACCGGCCGGTCTGGGGTGGGACCGGCCGGTCCCACTCCGGGCCCGCTGGTGGTCCGCTTCGCCGTGGTGTCTTCTCGCGCCTTCTGGAGTCTTCTAGTGCAGCCCCCGCGGTGGAATTCATATCTTTTCATCCGGAACTCCAAAAAAGGCAAATGATATTCTGTTTCGATCGTCTCGATGAGCTCTTCGCAATGGTGCATTCCAATTTATCATTTGAGGTGCTTGTAATCTGTCATGTTGGTCCTTTTTGATAGTTTTTCCGCTATGTACTGTAGAAATATGGATTCACCAAAACTTCGTGGAATTCCGTTAGTGTAAACCCTAAGTCTATGTCGGTGATCACAATTGCATCCTTTTCATGGCTAGTTGACGGTTGAATTCATACAATAACGACTGTCAACATGAATATAATATGAATGTAAACTAATGGGTTCTGCAAGCGGACAGATAATTATACCGTTGTAGCATTTTACCTAGGGAAGTCATCTAGGTTGTCGATTTATAATTATACCACTAGAAAAGCTATGTAATAAACTATAATCTATTATATTGATAAGAAACTATATAGGATGAATAAGTGATATTACCAATATCATATACTCTACTCATAACAGGCAGAGGTCACAAGATAAATATGGATAAATACGGGTGATAGCGTAATCATCAAGTATCATAATTAAGGATAATCATCAGAGCATCTTACTAGTCATAATCATAGTTAGCCATTGGATAAACTAGGGAGTTAGATCTAAGGTAAGTCTATAACTATATCAATGAATAACTCTAATTAGTGCAACTACATCTAGTAATCATTGCTAAGTCAACCCTAATCATTATCGCCTGTAAAGAGGCATCAACTAATGAGGGTATTAAGACACCAGGGTCACCTCCTTCGCGACCGTGCCCATGCTAGTCTTACATACGGGGGGTGGACTATAGAGGAACTAACGTAGCTGTCACCTACGCAGACTACCACACGTCCCGGCATGTCAGAGTGCACTCGCAGATAAACAAGACATCTAGACACCACGTCTACATATCGTCTATCATCTACCCATTGTACAATTGGATAAACGCTATACGAGCAATTACATGAATGGTGATGAAATCAATCTTGGATGATCTGTTCGATTCTGGGCCTTGATTTTTGCTTGCTCATATGATGAATGGTAACAATGGAATGCATGTGAACGGCTTTGATAAATGTGGCTCGTTATTTCTGTCTTATCGTTTCTGATCCCTTAGTTGCTATGATGTGTCGTGAAACTTTTGACTCTGCTTATGATTTACTCGTTTATTGCCAGATGATCAGTTGATGCTTATTGGTTTCATGGTTTGTAAGTATTAATAGTTCATTTTTTCTGGTTTGTAGGACACTGGTGGTCGTGGTCTGTCCTATTATCTAATCTACGTAGTTATGTAGAAGTAGAGTAATATTCCCCTGCATATATTGCTGTGCTGGTCATGATTTTACCGGCAGTGCTTGTTGCCTGGGTGTGGATTTTTCTGGATGGTGGATTTCTATAAGTATGAACTTGAATGAACTGATTGATGTCCATATATAGTTTCCGTAGTCCTAGTCCTATAGATCCGTAGCAGGCCAATAAAAATAATTAACTAAAAGTATCTGTCCCAAAAATAAATTCCATCCACAATTATGTACAGTGCTTTTTTTTATCTATAGTTGTCCACTCGAAGTTGTACAGGCCGGAGCAATTAGGCCTTGTTTAGATGGGAAAAGGTGGAAAAAGTTGCAACTGTAGCATTTTGTTTGTATTTGGCAAATATTGTCCAATCGTGACCCAACTAGGATTAAAAGATTCGTCTCGTGATTTACAACAAAACTGTGTAATTAGTTATTTTTTTACTAACATTTAATGCTCCATATATACGGGTACAAATTGATGTGATGGAGAGAGAGTGAAAAAACTTGCAACTTTCAGTGAAACTTGCATGTAACTAAACAAGGCCTAAGGCCTATAAGCGGAGCATCACATCGATCTGGTTTGATTTGATTTTGTAGGCCAGTCGCATTTGCAAATGGCCGGCCGGGTTGCCGTCTCGCCTGACATCCGTAGTCCTATCGTCTCTGCGGCGTTGCGTCCTGGCTCTTGCTGTAGCAAGAGGCAGGGTCCCCACGGAACGGAATCACCGCGCGCACGGCGCAGGAGGGCAGGACTCATCAGGAGGCAGCGCCAGCGGTCCAGGCTCTGCTGTGCGCACTGCGCGGGGCGTACTATTTCTTTTTTGAGGCTCTTCGTTGTATGCCATTAAAAAAGTCAGTGTGCTCGCTGAAGCCCCTCAAAAGTTCGATTTATCACCAGCGTACAAGTTCGAAATTTTTTTCTCTCAAACCATTCCGTCCACTTCTCCTTCTAACGGTGTCAAACAGCCATGTCAAATGACCATTTTACCTTTCAATGGGGCCCATTGGTCAGCCACCAAAACACACCCTCTCTCTTCTCTCTCCCTTCCCTCTGCTCCCCTGTGTCGTATCCTTTCCTAGCCTTCTCTGTATCACAGTACAGGCACACAGCAGCAACGCGAAAACAACAGAAGCACGGCGAGCGCACGTAGCACCTGAGAACCAGCGGTTCAGCACGCGAGTGAGAGAGGACAGCGGGTCGGCGGTGGCCGTCGAGCGAGCGCACACGATAGCAGGCACGCGAACGCGGAACATGGGCGAGCGCGGGGCAGCACAGCACCACGGCCGCAGAGCTTAGCTCGCGGAGCTGCGCTCGCCTGCAGTCCGCGCCATCGCCACTGCGACGAAGCCGATCGCCGCCGTGCTCGCTGCCGGAGATGGACGCGCCGACGCCGCCGTTCGCGCCCACAAACGCCGCTGCTCGAGAGCCCCACGCGTGGGGGGGCTCCGACCAACCACGGCGGGGCGCGCGCGGGGGGAGCTCCTCCCGGCCGCCACCGCTAGCTCCGCTCGATCGTCGGGCGCGAGCTGCGCGTCGCGGGCCGCACCCGCCGCGCCTCGCCATGCGCCCGTCGCGGCGACGCCGCCGCCCGCGTCCGCCGCTGCTGCCGCGCGCCGTCGCGCCAAGCCGTACAAGGAAAGCGGTAGCCCTTGCGGCGTGCACTGCCGGGGGTGCGCCCGGTCTTCCGGCGGTCTTCCTCGCCGAGCTTCGCCTCCAGGGACGGCGTTGTCCGGGAACACTGCTAGGGGCGCCACGGCCGACCGTCGGCACCACCGCACCTGTAACTCCTCGCGCCGCCCCGGCGCGCCCGCTGCGCCCGCTTCGCCCGGCTGCGGCGAAACCTCCGCCGCAAACTGCGCCCGCTTCGCTAAACGGGCCCTCCACCTCCCGCCGCCGCTACTGTCGCCATCCATGGCGGGGAGCGACCTGGAGCCGCTTCTTGTATCGCGGGTGGCGCTACCGTCCCTCGTCGGACCGGACTTCGCTTCGCCGCGACCCAGCGCCCGAAGCTGCGTGCCCAGGAGGACAGCGACGAGCTTAAGGGGCGGCGCGCCCGCCAGTGGCGCTGCTGCTCGTCGGCTGCCTCCTCGGGCTCGCCACCGGCATCTGCGTCGCCGCGTTCTATCTCGGGGGTGAGTGCCGAGATCTCTCCGGTGCGGGGAAAGAGTGAGATGTTGAGTCAATCGCAGTCAACACGGTCCATGGGTAATTGGGTCATTTACCATAGCCGATCCCGCATGTCAGGTCTCCCAAACGGCCAAAAATAAACGGAGATGAGACGGAATGGTTTGGGAGGAAAAAAAAATTTGAACTCGTACGCTGGTGATAGATCGAACTTTTGAGGGGCTTCAGCGAGCACAGCAACTTTTTTAATGGCATACAAGCAAAAGCCTCTTTCTTTTTCCCAATCCGGGCTTCGATCTGCGACGCCGGGGCTAAGGGCTGCTGAGGCCGACCAGCTGGTCTGATGCGGTACATACCCGGTTGCAACTACAGAGATCGAGACATTAGAGAGATGAAACCAATCTGTGTGTCTAGTGGTAAAAGCCGGTAAATAATAAAGGGTGGGTGATACAACGGTAGGAATTCTTGGTGACGGCACGCACATTATTATCACGCTTCACGTACGCCCCAACTCCAGTGTTTTAATTTCTAAGCACTAGTAGCGACAAACAACATAAGCACTAGTAGTAGCTAGGAGTGGACAGCAATCTGCAGCGCGCGCCGGAAGCAGCGTCTCGATCTAACGGTATGTACTCCAATTCCCGGACGACCGGCAGCCCGGCACGATGAATCTGGTGATGTCTTTCAGTAGCTCTAACAAATTAATGGTGAACTAATGAAATACTAGGTAATATAATCTATGCCTGCTTCCCAATTGTTTGATCGTCGTTATTAGCAACTGCTCCTCACCATCACCAGTTCACCACCAACGGACGGAATGGGAGCGAGTCGCCGGAGGCCGGAGCAGGGTCTCCCTATGGAATCACCGCGCGCGGGGCGCAGGAGGCAGCGGTCCACCTCTTGTAGTTCGGCGACGGCGACGGTGAGGCCGAGGCCGTATACCACCTGTCAGCTGTCACCTGAATACCTGATGCGCGGGTCAGGGTTTTTTGTTACCGTTCGGGGCAAAAAAAACCGCCCGGCGTCGGTTTCGGCTAACCGGCCGGTATAAATCGGTTACCGAAAAAACCCGGCGAATTCAAATTCTAAATTTGAATTTTGAAGAAGACGTAGTTCAAACGGTTAGGAGCGGCTTACCGTCCGGTTAGGGCGGTTACCGGCGGTTAGAGCGGTTTTACCGGTCGGTAATCCAATGATGTCAAAATTTTTCAAATGAAAAATGAAAAATATTTTTAAAAAAAATGCTAGAAAATTTTTTAAAAATACTTCATGATTTATAGAATCCAATGATGTCAAAATTTTTCAAATTTGAGTGCGTTTAGTATATTTTTTTCGACCTTCATGATTTAATGGGCCTTAATGGACCGGCTCTTTTTTCTTTTTTTTTTTTTCAAACTTCTAAACGTCTAAATAAATACTAGACGAACTCAAATTTGAAAAATTTTAAATCATGAACTATTTTTAGGAATTTTTTAGTATTTTTTTTAAATTCAAATTTCAAATTTTAGAAACCCTAGCGATTTGAACCGGTGGTAAACCGAACCGGTCCGGTCCGGTTTGGTCGGTAATCGGCCAAACCGGCCGGTTTACCAACGGTAGAAAAAACCCTGCGCGCGGTACGCGCGACGTGCTCTGGCTCTCAGGCACCATAAACACAGTCAAAAGTGCAGCCAACCGAAAAACAAAACATTGCATGTACTATCTCTCCTTCAAAGTACAGTACACACACGACAGTAGCACGCAGAACCCTACGGATGGGCACAGGCTTCTTTCCGTTTTAGCCCCAAAGATTCTCTCTCGTGCAACCCCATCAAAATCGTTGTGCATATTGGGAGACAGGGGCGGATCCAGCGGTGGGGCGGGGGGCTCGAGCCCCCCCTACAGCCAGCGCAACCAGTGGAGCCGCGGGCGCCGCGGCGGCAGTGGCAGCCTCGGCGGCAGGCGGCGGCGGCGCCAGCCCGGCAGCAGCCCCCTCAGAGAAATCCTGGATCCGTTCCTGTTGGGAGATGAATAAAGTCTGAAACCCATTTGTGCCTAGTGGTAAAATTAACTGGTAAGGCGGTAAATAAAGGCCAACACAACGGTAGAACGGTGGTGATGGTAAAATTAACTGGTAAGGCGGTAAATAAAGGCAAACACAACGGTAGAACGGTGGTGATGGCGCGGCACAAATATAGTAATTATAAGAAGTGGACGAGGCCGAAGTAGCGTCTCGATCTAACGATGTACGTACATGTAATCCCATTACGGACGGCCGGGCGGCAGCCCGGCGGACACGATAAAACAGCCGACATCGCGACGATGTCTTTCGGTTTCAGTAGCTCTAACAAACACTAGTAGTGGATGAATTAACAAAATAGGTAAGCTATGCCTGCTGCTTCCCAGTTTAGTTTACGTCTCAAAAAAGAGTTTACTTTACCGTACCATCTCAATTTGACCGTTAGCAATTTGCTCCTCACCAAATAACTAAAATATAATAACTACTGTACTAGCTAATTAATCTATAACTCCTATATTTTCAAACCCACTCTAGCCTATTCTCTTGATTCTGATTGGTTGAGAGCTCAAAGATGATATCATCGGAGGAGTTACTCCCACTAAGTCTCTCATTTATTTCTTCTTTTAAAATAGAAAAAAAAGTCGTAAGACCTAAACCAAATATTTTAATTAAAATCTAATTGCACCATAGTATTCCTCGCAATAAACTCTTCAAAACAAGATCCCACAATATATTTCGATAACTTTTTTATAAAAATTTAAACCGTTTCTAAGAAAAAATCGTTTGTAAGGAAAAAATCTAGCAAAACTGCATATCACATGGATTACATGTGGTCCTCCAAAATATGTGCATAGATGAGATTTGCGTGATGTACAGTTCAAATAATCTATATCATGTCAATAGATACAACCTCCGCAATTGACCTACTACATCCGTATATATATATTTATTAATTCATAGTTTTAACCATTATAAACTTTTTACATTTTTTTACTTCATACCCGCAGCAACGCGCCGGAAGCATCCTACTAGTAACACATATGTTTATTTATTATAGTATCTCTCAAAATCGTTCGGCACCCGCAGAAAGTGGGCCATAGCTGGTCGTGACGTACGTCCATCCATATCTCGTCGACCTTGCAGCAAAAAGATGTGGCACAGATGTGCTGTACGAATATTGCTCGTAGATATTTTTTTAAAAAAAATTGCATGGTAACGCGAGTCCTGGAAGTGATTATATGTTTTCTTTCTTTTACTCACATATATTTTAGTTTTTGAAAGGCACATAATGTGGATATGGCGATGATGGCAACAAACGCAAGTCAAAGAAGTGGCTTAAAATACCTGTCCACATTTTCATGTGTTCGTGTACATGCACCGTCTTGATGATGACTTGGGTGTACGGTGGCGGAGCCACGATGTTACACCATGGCATTCCATGTGAATAAAACTGTGCAATGTTATGCAGCAATGAATATATAGGATTATGAGTCTATAGCAATAAGGAATGTTGCCTTTGTAAATCTCTTCCATAAATGCACGGCAAATATGCTAACACTTAACATGTATATTTGTTTGTTTTACCAAAATCATTGGTATTCCAAGAATATCCCTCCCGCTACCCTTGTGTGCAGCACGTAAAAAATGACGTAGACAATTTTCATTGTAGCCTAGCTCTGGCAGCTTTAGCCCTAGTTGCGAATTTGTCAATGTAAATCACATAGGTCGGTCGTCAATTCTTATAGGAACTTGGTTCTTTTAAAAAAAAACATACGATTAAGCCACTAGAGACAATGTACAATTTCACTAAGGATTGCACGCAATAGTAGTGCGGGCTAATGGAACTGTTAGCCTAAATCAAAAATAATAGGCTATGCAGATACAAAAGTATGAAGTTGATGTTTTTTTCAACACAAAGCCACTGCTAACATCTCCCCTGCACTTTGAGGTCATCTACGGTGTCAAGTGAAGCATAAAAAGATATGGGACCCTACTCGTAAACAACCAACCATCTATTCAAACTACCACACAACTTGCGACATATCACTTAACCGGTGATGAACAAAAAACAAAAAACTAAAAAAAATTGATTACTCTCATACCATCTTCCTTTGACAAGTCTAGCACGTATGACACATCCTGTCTCCACATCCCTAGAGCACCGACGCCCAAATTTGCCTCGCTCTTTGTTTTTCAGGCATCAACAATGGACTATGAAACATATTGCACAAAGAGAAGTGATGACTCAGCCATCTCTCCCTAGTTAATACTTATATTGGAAATAGCTAAGCATTCCTATATATCTCAATATTCAAGAACAAGCATGCGTGCATGCATGGGCAAAAAAAATGTCTTGAAATCCAAACGTGTTTCTGAATTCTCATCCACCTTGAGCTCGACATTGCACAAGAGCAACGAGCAGTAGCAAATTGTTGGGGGGAGGGGGGGGTTGGGGGTGTTCACCACTACTCACACGGACATCTTATTTTGACAAGGCCTGTCGCATTTGCAAAACGGCCGGCGTCCGTCCCCAAAGTTGGCCCACGTCGTGGCGTACGTCCCTGGCCCTGTGGCCCACCCACACCCCGTCCTCGTTCTCGCAGCAAGTTCGCGGCGCACGGACCCCCACGGAATCGCCGCGAGGCGCGCATGCCAGCGGCTGAGGCCGTTTGCGGTTGCGGCCGAGATCCCCTACGCCGGCAGCGGCACGCTCGAGGGCCGTGAGTAGGGTGGTGGGTCAGGGAGGTCGTCGTACCCGGTTTCCACGATCTGCAGAGCGCGTGGACAGGACAGGTTGTGCACGCTGCGCGCATACCACGCCGACACGCGGCGGCGCACACCACCCTCCTCACGCTGGCTAGCTAGCTGCGCCTGTACTCTGTACCCAACTATTCCGTGGGTGCTGATTGCTTTATCACTTCAGGAAACGTCTGATTTTCTTTTTATCACAATCTGTTCACTCCTGGCACCTGATTTTCTCACAATCTCGTTTAGCTATATTTACAATAATTTCTTCATTGTAATTGATTAGACAGAGTGATGTAATTTAGGGATAACACCAACTTCTAATGCTGTGGATTGTAGATCTCAGAGAATATATACCAAACTGTTTAGAAAAGGATAAATATTAATTCTATGAACTACATATATCAGATAAATATATGTCAAATTATTCACAGATGTCAGAAGTTGATAGAAAAAAAAATACCAATTATTTTTATGGATTGCAGCAACGTAGGCTAACGATAGTGTTAAGCCTAAACCAAAAGTAGTGGCCCATGTAGATAGAAAAGTAGAAGACATTTTTTTCAATGCGAAACCATCGCAAACATTTCCTCTCTCGATTTTGAGGTCCTCCATGGTGTTAAGTGAAGCCACCCTATACATTCTAAATATCTACTCATACTACCACAACGTAAGAGATTACTCTATGCCTCAACTAGTGATGAATGAAGCTACTTAGTAGAACTTATAAGCTGACCGATAAGCTAAAATATTATATAAATAACTGATTTTTTTGAAAAAAAATATTATTAGCTTATAAGTTTAAATAGTTTTTTAGCTGAAGAGAACAGGATAAATGAGAAAAATTCTAAAAAGTTTGACTAGTCTCGTACCAGCTTCCTCCAAGTGTCTAGTGTGCATGAGTACCTTTGTCCTAGTCTCTAGAGCACTTGTGTCCAAATTAACTTGCTTCAATCTTTGTTTTTCGACATAGGCTATGAAATGGCATGATCACCTTGCTGCACTAGAAGAAGCGATGCCTTAGCCACACTCTCCTCTCTAGCTAGGCTCCACTTTGAGCACGCACTGTAGAGGATCTAATACACGACAAAGAAGTTTTCGTCCCCAAAATGCAAGGCATCGCTTCTTCTAGCGCATTTTTCTATTTAAATAGGGACGGAGGGAGTATTTCAATATTAAGGAACATGCATGCACTGGCCCAAAAAAAAACTCTTGAAATAATCCCAGCGATTTTTCTGATCCACCTTCGAACTGACACTGTACAAGGGCAACGAGCAATGGGGTGCAACACTACTGACATCACACAGGTCTGTCGCCCGCGCAGCAAGTTGGCGGAGCAGGGCCACGGACCCCACGGAGTCGCCATGAGGCGCTGCATGCAGTTGGCAGTGGCCCAGCGGCGCAGCCTGTTTCTGCTGTCTACGGCTGATCCCCAACTCCGGCGACGGCCGCCGACCCGGTGCAGTAACGCGCGAGAGGCCTACGCGTGTCATGGGTCCAGTGCCTCGGTACGTACCTGGTGCGGGCACGCATATGCCGACACGCGGCAGCCCCACCACGCTCACGCTGGTTGGCTGGCTCTACACTGTACTACTCATACTTGCTTCATGAGGAATGCTTTGAATTTTAATATGCCCGAGTATACCAAAATGATACTGTATGTCGATATTTTTGCAGTCCTCACATATCCGTTCAAAAGAGTACAGTAAAAATAGTCTTCACAACAGTATGGTTTCTTTTTCATTATTTTGACCGTGATCGGAGGCGATGTTAAAGCATCATCTTCGTATACTGTACTGTATTTTGCATGCATTGCATCTTTTTGAAAATAAACCGTTCAGGTGGCGATGGGGTGAATCCAGCGGCAGCACTGCTTGGCGATGGTCTCTCAGAGCAGCAGCGGCAACCGCCGCACCAGGACGAGCATGCCATCTTTCCTCTTGGAAGGGACGTGCTTACCAAGGCCGCGCAGCCAGTGGCGACGACAGCCTTCCTTACAACCTGTACCTCTCTCGTGATCGCTTCCCAGGGCCTAGACTCTACTGCAAACTCTCAAAAATGCTCTGTTGTTCGCATACATACGCATCGGTCTCCTGCTCACTGTAGCAGTGAAGATCAAGCCTCAGCTCATCGACGTCTCCAGTGGGTTTATGCTGGGACACCTCCTCCTCTCAACAGTGATTGGCGGCGTGGTGAACATCCTCAAGTCGGAAGAGGAGATCCTGGTGGTTACCCTCGTCTCAGTGATCATGCTCACTATTGTTGGCTGGTCCCTCATGTGCTCATATCTTAAGGTACTAATCCGCTTATATCCTACACCGATGTTGGCTCGCATATAGTATCTGTGTTTTTTCTTTCCTTGTTTAATCACCATCGATTTCTTTATTTGTTTCACCAGGTACTAATCCGTGCTTTCCTTCAGTTCCTGCACTGGCGTTGGACTCGCAAGATCCTGCCGGTGGATGGCGTTTGAGGATCGTCTACGCACCTAAGGGCCGGCCACTTCGACTGCCAATAGAACCCCAGCCGGCGTCGAAAGACTGATGGAGATCGCTGAAGTTTAGGTTTTTGTGGTTTCCCTGTGAAATAACTTCCCCTGGACCATCAGTTCTAGTAGTAGCATGCCTAATATAATCAAATTTGCCATGAGATCCCGTCGGTGGAATGAAGGTGTGTCATGGATCGTCTATGTGAGGCCCATTAAGAGAACCAGCAGGCGGCCACACAGTTTCTGTTTAGTGCCATGCATTTTTCTGTTGAATAGCTTCCCTATGACTCTCTCATCTAGGACAGATCATCAGTAGTAGCAATCTTATCAGTAGTCATAGAATCTATGCTTGCAATACTCTATACCCTCTTTCTTTTCGCACTAGTTGTTTAGTAGCCTCAATTGATAGCAAGAGAAGGCCTCGTGTGTATTTGATATATATGTATTCATGTTCTCCAACAACATTCATGCTACATAGAACTGGTTTTTTCTTGCTAGTCGATAGAAATAGATCATGTCATCCTTGATTATTCCTACACCTAGTCGTTCTAGAGAAACAAAGCCTAACCTTTTTCCTAAACGAAACCTACTCATACAAATTAGAAATCACAATAAGAAGAGAGATAGAGGAGAAGACTTGTGATGGTGAGTGACAACAAGATGGGTAAAACTATCCTCCCTCCAAGCCTTATGGGTTTATTTATAGCAGAGGGAATGGTTGTTTACACTTACTCCCTAGGTGGGGTTGAGACTCATACATAAGTCCTTAGACTTTACTATTAGACACTATATGTCCCAAACCTAGTACTTGGACATCTTTTAGAAAGGGGTTATGTGTGGCTCTCTAGTGGTCTAGACACTCAAAGCACAAAAGGTACACAACTCAACTTATCCCGGTTTGGGCTTGTGAGCCTGATATTAGCAGCATGGTGATATATGTGTTATGCCCAATCATAGAGTTACAATGGTGAAATCAAGTATACATATTTATGAATATAATAACTCAAGTATATATATTAATGCATGTAAAATTTAATTGGATTTACCAATGTTTGCTTAAACAAATCGTTTATCCCGTTTAATCTTGTTTAGCATAGTTCCATTTAGAAACTCTGTTTTTTGACCATTTGATTTTCGTTTACCACCTAAAGAAAGCAGTATGCCACCTTTTAGCGACGCTTTAAACGACCATTTACCCCATTTATGTAACAACCCAGTTTTCTAGAAACCCAAAAATACGAATTTTCAAAAGTTTTCCTGCAATCATGTGTAAGCATGTAGTTGCTAGATCAAACATTGAAAAATTTGCCAAATGAACCATTGCATTCATATAGAATTGTTTGTACGAGTTTGTCTCGGTTCTTGTGTCGATTTCAGGTTGAGTTTCCATTGGGTTGGAGTGCACAAGCCCATAGCAAAACTCCCACAAACTCCATTTTGATGGCCAACAAGAAGAATTCCTTAACCATTCTCTCATGTCCTTTTCAAACATCTAAGGAAAATAGGGGAATTCTTTTCCAATAATTCATTTCAAGACCCCATAGTAAAATTAGGACTAATACCAAAATAGGAAAACAACAAGACCTTCTCTTAGCCCTCAGCCCCCCACCGGACAGCCCAACCGGCCCAACCTCCTTCTAGCTCGCGAGGCCCATCTAGCCTCTTCCCCACCCCCCTCCTCGCGAAGCCCAACACCACGGCAGTAGGTCCCACACAGGACTCCACCGCATGGCCCACGAAGCCCAACTGGCCCACTCGACGCGCCCCCAGGGAAACCCTAGAACAGGGGCGCACGCCCCTGAGCCACCGCCACCGCGCCTTGGAGCCACTGCGCCCGCGACCTAGACCCTGCGCCCCACCTCGGATAATGCGCCACGTAGCCCCGAGGCACAAGCCGGGGATCGGCGCTGTTCGTGCCACCGGGAACCCCTAGGCGTCGGTATTTAAGCCACAACCGCCGCTTTTGCCTCCATCACCCTACTACCTCTGCGGCCGCCACTTTCTCCTTCTCTTGTCCTACGCATCTTCCTCCTCGGCAGCGTAGGCCGCAGCGCGCCGCGCCTCCGCTTCCTCTGCGTCGCCACGCCCGCCCGCCAATGCGGTGCCGCCGGCTCTGCTTTATGCGCTACGTGGGACACGGGAGCGCCACCGCGCTCGGTTCACCGCCACGCCGAGCCAACGCGTCTAGCCTCGCCCTGCTGCAGCGGCGGTACCGTGGCCTAACCGGAGCTCCCTACCGCCGCCCGAGCTGCCATCACGCCAAGCCACGATGACACCGAGCACAAGTACCGCCCCATCGCCTTGCCATGCCGCACTGCTCCGCGCCGTCGGCCTCCACTTCGACGAAGCCGCGACGTTGTCCATCGCGCTCCTCCTGCGCCACAGCCACGATGAGCCGGCCACCAATGACAGCAACACCGTGCCGCCACCACAATGCGACTAGCCAGACACCACGACGACGACATCACGCCGGAACTCGCCTCGGCCTCGAGCGTTGCGACGCGCAGACCACCGCCTCTGTCTAGCATGCCGAACTCTACCTCACCATCGGCCAGCAGATGCGCCACCGAACGCTGACGTCCTCGACGAAAGCCACGACGTCCTCGGCCGACGGCACCATGACCACAGGACCAGCGACTCCATGACTACGCCATCGCCCCTATTTGCCGCAGCTGTGAGCCACCACGTCCAGAGCCACACCTATTCCCTTCCTCCGTTGAACTTGTCGATGTCCAAACCTGAGACCGGCCTTCAAGCCGAATTCCACACTTGCATGAAGTCCGCCGAAGCACCGCCGCCCTCAGGGCCACCTGCTGCTGCAACCCGGCCTGCAACGACCAGCTCCAGCCAACCGTAGCTGCTTCTGGCCAGCCATGGCCAGCCACAGCCGGCTGCAGCTGGCCAGGGCTGGCCATGGGTGGCTACGACTGGCTGCAGCAAGCCACGGGTGGCCACGGGTGGCCACGACCTGCCGCAGCAAGCTACAACCATCTCGGAACCTTAACGCACCTCCGTTGAAGCCTTGCCAAACCGCGTCGTCCCCCTGCTAACTTTAGCCAAATCGCACGTCATCGTCCAAGCCGAACACACGTCGTCGACCGGCCGAACACCGCCTCGTCGTCCAGCCGTCATCGACACCGCGCCTCGCCGAACGACTCCACCGTCGATGAGCATCCGAAACACCATGACCAGCCTTTGTGCCATCGCCCACATGGAACACAAACACACACACATGAGACTGGCCCTAGCCAAATGGATCCATGGCGTCGGAGACGCCGGGGAGGATGTTGGTATAAATTAACTGCACCCTAAATAATGATTATAATCAGATTATCCGCAAGCGCACAGATATATACTGATCAGCACTTCACCAAGATCAACCCGGTTTTAATATCGAACCCAAAGGAACAGTAGGTGAATTATGAAATAGCCCAATACTCTTAATCTAAAAAGGGGGTACAAACAATCTAGAAAACTATTGAGAATGAGGAAATAGCTAATGTACTCTAGTTCTAACTACCGGGTAAACTTTGTATAATATCGTCTTATCGGACCGGTGACCTGAATAGGAGAAGAAACAGAGTAATCTACCTACCGCACACCTATAGGCCTATTAGTCCTATCAACGGGAAGTGGACTACGGAGGATTCAACGCAGTATAAAGTCACCTACGCGAGCTACCACTATCCCACCGATCGGGGGACATTCACAAGCAATCATAACCCGGACACCACGTCTACGCTACGAATACTACTCGACCTAGGAGCTACCCAAATCAAAGTACTCAATATAGTATGAGTTGCAAACCAAAGAACAAATATAAACAAATGCTCACTTGAATCGGGAATGGTAAATACAAAAGTACCTCGAACACACTCCCGGTGAGGGAGCGAATCCAGATTTAATCAGCTCCCGAGGATGCTCCGACAGGGCCGGGGCTCCTCCGAATCTCTACTCTTCTACTCTATCTCTCTAATCTCTATCTTGATCGCTAGCCTAGATCTAGTGGATCTCTATCTAAAGCTCGATTCTTCATCTCTTGATCGGCCTCTTCCGGGGGGGGGTATGGCCCTCCTTTTATAGCCCTTGGGATTGATACGCGCCGTTGGATCAAACCGACGTAGCAAGCAGCCGGGATGACTCCTCAGAGGCGGTGGAGGAAGGTTCCAGAAGGGGGGCGGCAAAACCTAACCCTAGGGGCCGCCCGGCCCCACTTGGCGGCTGCTGGCCCCCCTGTTGCTTCGGGTGTCTTGTGGAGTATTCCTGAACCCTCTGGTGATGTGTTTGCGTCGCGATCAAGTTTCGTGGTAAATTAGCACTTAAATCCCTCTTTTAGGCTTTTCTGGAAAATTCCCTGAAAAATGCACAAATCGCCAAAACTCGTGGAAATTGTTAATGGTAACCCCATTCTTATCATATATCAATATCTCGGGAAGTGGTAATTACTAATAAATTTTGGGTGATAACAGGTGTCAACAATTACCCCCCCACACTTAGGCTTTTGCTCGTCCCCGAGAAAAGGTTGGTTTTAGTAGAATGGATATACATTCAATGCGTAACTTAGAGATTAAATTATATAGCAACAGTCTAGTGATCATATATTATGGAATTCTAAAGTGTCTATCATGGATCCTCAAGTGATTGCGGAGTAAGAGAGCTGAAGACTGATTACTCTTTCTTTAATTATGTCTTTTGGAGTGAAGGTGTATTTGCAAAAACATAGGTTCAACCCTCTCATTTGTAATGGCACTAATGGTAGAGACATAAATTGAATATATTTTTATAGCGAGGGAGAGAGATATCATATTCCTAGATCGAGGAAAAAAATTCTCACTTCTTGGCATATTATGTTGGAGGAACCATGAGTCTTTCTTTTTGATGAGCACGTGCTCCTATTTCTTTCTTTCATCGAGGTTTCGGACACTTGTCCCTTTTTATTTCCTCGTGATCTATCTTTCTGAGGTTTCGGACACTTGTCCCTTTTTATTTCCTCGGAATCTTTTTGAATAGCTCATGCCTCCTTCACAATATTGCTCAAGATAGTGAATTTTATTTTTATTTATCTTATGATGCTGGGAATATGATAAACCTCTTCAACCAGAGCCATAATTAAAGTTGTTTTGATATAATTATTATTGGATTCCATTACAAAGAAGAGTGAAGCTAAGTGTTTCAATTTTTTTTTGAAATAAAATCTCCAAAGACAAATTAACAGAAATTGAATAATCATTATTTTTTGCTATCTTTCTCCCTACAATAACTTAGACAATCATGAAGCACTATAGAATTCAGAATATTCATGACTCTAGAAGGTTGTCATATAATTTATTTCTCTTAAGTCATGGATTGAATGGGTTTATTATTTCGTGAAGCATTTATTATAAAGATTAAAAGTTTTAATTGAAATTCAGAGTATATGTATTTGACTTGTAATTAACTCGAACCTGACCATGACCAAAACGAAGAGGCGAGAGAAGGCAGGGGCGCGCTGCCCGGCCCCACCAGGGCGCCGGCCTGCCCCACCTCAGGGGTCCTGCGGGTCCCGCTTCGCGTGTCTGCGGTGTTGGTTCGATGTCGCTTCAATTACGCTACTTTTCCGATCGTATTTTTGCTTCGTGATTAATTGTACTTCCCCACACTTGTTTTCCCGCATACTTTCTGCGCAATATGTGGAGACAAAATATTCTAAAAATAGAGAGTAGAATAGATAGCACACATTAATATAAAATAAGGCACTTTATTCATTTATGGTGGTGGTATAAAATAATTCAATAGACGCTTTAATGACTGAGCTAACGACGCCTAGCTCATTACGCTTTGTCCTAACAAAATGACTCGACTCGACCGACTCCTTTAACTAATCGGACTAGCGGAAGTGTGCCTTATTGGATAACTAGGCGCTTAATGCTGCCCTTCATTGTTGAGGCCCTGAATTATTTCTTTGAGGGCCGCAACCTCTTCTTCAAGCTTGTCTTTGTCGCGCTTGAGGCTGCGGATTAACTTGAGATTAACCCCAACCTTCTTTTTCTACGTCATCTATGAGCTTGTCCCTCGCCTTGTTAGATGTTTCCATCTCCTTGACAAGGTCGAGAGGGCCTTCAAGCTTCTCGTTAAGAGTGCGTAGGGTTGGTCTTTGCTGCTTGGGAACTTTCTCCAAAGCTAATGCTTGGTGCTCTCTTTTTCTCTTAGGCTTTGGCTTAGGCGCGATGGGCTCGGTGTAGCATACCTCATCGGGGTTTGCACGAACTCCTTGAACGGAAGGGCGAGCAGCATTGGAATACTTAGCGCATATCAGCCGCCCCTTCTTGTCGGTCTCGACGCCACGAAGTCGCTCATTAGGTCTTGGTGCAAAGAGCTGGGTACCCTTGGGGATAGCAATCTGCTTTCCTTTAGCACCTCCTTCAAGCATCAGCCTTGCAGGTGGTGGAGGACAAGCAGATGGATCTTGCACGTAGTAGACTTGCTCATGACGCCTTTGGGGGATCGTTGCAACTTGCTTCGGCGGCACGACGGCGAGAGGCTTCAACAAGGCTGAGGACGAGGGCCTTCGAATCATCGCTGGGGGATGCTTTGTCGAAGTCCACGCCATAGGAGACGATCGCCTTGTTCGCCATTGCTAATAGATCTAGATTGGAGAGCTCTCTTTGAAAGGGAGAGGTGGCTGGTTATGGAATAAAGTTGAGGAGTTCTAGGTACGTATTTATATGGGTTTTCGTGAGACAGGATGAGGATAAAACCTAGGTTCTACGGGATCCGTCATGAAAGGATATCCGATCAAGGCGTGGATAATACGCGAATATACGTAGGAAGAGTGTAGAAGGACGTGAGGCGAGAGTCGGGACGAGGGGCCACGGGGGCCCGACCAGCCCCCCATAGGGCGCCCCGGCCCACCTAGGGCCCACTTCGGTGCCCTTCCGCGGGGTACCGGGACTCCTCCTATGTTTCTATTAGATGTATTTGCGGATAAAAATTGCATGCAGAAATAAAATAGAACTTAATAAATTGGTAACTGGATGAATTCGATTTCATCCACTACTCCCCGAATTAAATGGCTCTAAATAAAGTTTAAGTCGGTGTCCATTTACCTTGAATAACGTACCTTCGTTTGATTGTAGAGTTATTGCTCCATGTGGTGATGAATTTACAACGGTGAAAGGTCCTTCCCATTTGCTCCTTAATTTTTCAAGCCCGAATAATTTAAACACGGAATTAAAAAGTAATACCTTATCTCCCTGGTGTAAACTCCTTCTTCTTGATCCTCTTATCTTGCCATCTCTTCGTCCGTTCTTTGTAGATCTTTGAATTGTGATAGGCCTTTTCTCTCCATTCTTCTAATTCTGATAATTGCATTTTTCTTTTTTCTCCGGCAGCTTCTAGGTCCATGTTCCATTTTTTAATAGCCTAGTGAGCTTTATGTTCTAATTCGACTGGTAAGTGGCGGGTCTTGCCATATACCAATTGATATGGTGACATTCCCAAAGGTGTTTTATAAGTTGTCCGGTATGCCCATAGTGCGTCGGGTAAGCGATCCTTCCATAAAGTTCCCATTTCATTCACTTTTTTACGGAGAATATTCTTGATTTGTTTATTGGATGTTTCTCGCCTAGCCACTTGTCGAGGATGATATGGAGTAGCGACATTATGTCGTATTCCATGAGCTTGTAGGTATAAGTGAAACTTCTTATCGATGAAATGTGTTCCTCCATCACTTATAACCATTCTAGGTGTTCCAAACCTTGGAAATATAACCTCTTCAAACATCTTCTTTGAGTGTTTTGAGTTAGCATTCTTGCATGGCATAGCTTCTACCCACTTGGATACATAATCAACTGCCACCAAAATATACTCATAATTCTTTGACTTCACAAAGGGTCCCATATAATCAATTCCCCAGACATCAAAAAGCTCTATCTGAAGGTTGTTGGTGAGTGGCATAGCATCTCTTGCATTGATATTTCCGTGCCTCTGACATGCTCCACATCTTCGGATGAAATCTTTGGTGTCTTCATACATGGTTGGCCAAAAGAAACCACTCTCTGCCGGATTTTTTTTGCATGAGTGCGGAATGCCCCATAATGACCTCCATATGGTGACGAGTGACATTTCTGAATGATCTGCATGCTTTCCTCCGCTGGGTACACATCTTACGAGTAATCCATCGGCGCATACCCGAAAAGAGGTATGATGGATCCCACATGTGGAGACGACTTTCATAAATCGAGTCTTTTTTCTTATTTTCTCCCTGGTGGCACTATCTTGCAACCATAAAGTTGACAATATTTGCGTACCAAGGATCTGTCTTGGTCACTTTAAACAAAGATGTCATCTCTTAATGAGTCATTAATAGGTAGTTCCCGAGGTTCTTTGAAATACATCCTAGATAAATGATCGAGAACGGGGTTTTCTATCCCCTTTCTATCTTTAATTTCCAAATCAAATTCTTGCAGCAATAATAAGATCCATCTTATTAATCGTGGTTTAGCATCTTTCTTAGTGAGCAAATATTTAAGAGCAGCGTGATCGGAATAAACAATTATTTTAGCTCCAACTAAGTAAGACCTAAATTTATCAATAGCAAAGACAACAGCCAAAAAGTTCATTTTTCGGTGATTGCATAATTTAATTGTGCTTCTGTCATTGTCTTGCTAGCGTAAGCAATTGCATGATGCGTTTTATCTTTTATTTGTCCTAAGACTGCTCCTACAAAGATAATCACTAGCATCACACATAATTTCAAAAGGTAAAGACCAATCGGGGGTTGAATGATTGGTGCTGATGTAAGTGCTTTCTTAAGAATATTAAATGATTCTAAGCATTCTTCATCAAACTCAAAAGGTACATCCTTAGCTAACAATCTGGTCATTGGTCTAGCAATTTGTGAGAAATTCCTTATAAATCTACGATAAAAACCACAATGACCAAGAAAAACTGCGGACTCCTTTCACATTAATAGGGGGAGGCGTTTGTTCAATTACTTCAATTTTAGCCTTATCTACCTCTATTCCTCTTTCTCGACACTAGGTGTCCTAACACTATTCCTTCTCTAACCATAAAATGACATTTTTCCCAATTGAGGACTAAGTGTTTTTCTTCACATCTTTGCAAAACCTTGTCTAAATTCTCGGGCAATCATCAAAAGTTTTTCCATAAACCGAAAAATCATCCATAAAAACTTCCATGATTTCTTCTATCATATCGAGAAAATATAGACATCATGCATCTTTGAAAAGAAGCGGGTGCATTACATAATCCAAAAGACATTCTCCTATAAGCATAAGTTCCATAAGGACATGTAAAGGTGGTTTTGCTTTGATCATCGGGGTAGATAGGAATTTGGTGATATCCTCGAGTAACCATCAAGGAAACAAAAGAAAGAATGATTTGCTAAAGCGCTCTAACATCTCATCAATGAAAGGTAATGGAAAATGGTCTTTCTTTGTTGCTTTGTTGAGTTTTCTATAATCTATACACATTCGCCATCCAAAGGCGGTTCTCTTAGGTATTAATTCATTTTTATCATTTTGGACAACCGTCATTCCTCCCTTTTTAGGTACAACTTGCACGGGGACTTACCCATTCGCTATGCGGCACGGGGTATATAATCCCTGCATGTAAAAGCTTTAGAACTTCTTTCTTTACTACATCCCGCATCGCATTTTGGAGTCTACGCCGAAGCTCTCTTGAAGGTGTAATTTCGGATTGGTAGGTATGCGATGGGTGCAAAGAACGGGGGCTAATCCCTTTTAGGTCTTGGAGTGAATATCCAAAAGCAGCTCTATGTTTTTCTAAAACAATTATTAATTTATAAGTCTCTTCATCGAGAAAAGTTTATCGCTTATAATTACAGGGATATTCTCGATCACTATTTAGAAAAGCATATTTAAGACCGGATGGCAAACGGTTTGAGCTCAATAGGAGGTTTAGGTGGCTCTAGTAATTCATCAAGAGGTTCAGGATCAACAAGGTCCTCCTCCTCTTCATCAATGAAGAACTGGGGTATTATCTTCTAAATCGGGTTGAATTAAATCATTGAATTCAATAGCCTTAACCTCTTCTATTGGATCTAATTCGGAAGGGGCTCGCTTTTAAATTTTACTTGCATGAGTTATAGGTATCGAAAAAAATTAAATCCTTTCCCAAGTTGAACATTTAATTTACCATCATGACCTTCTTGAAGAAGTTTTATTATGGGTACTCCAATCATTACATCAAAATCCCACACATCAAAGATATAGAAATTTAGCAAAATGCGGAAATCATTAATAACAATAGGAAGCGCACTTAAAACTTCTAAGCTAGGAATAATATGTCCTGAATAATTTTTAAATAATTTATTTGTAGGAATTAATGGTATATCTTTTAAGAATTTTCTAGCAAAGGTATATGACATAATGTTGACTCCTACAACTGGGTTATATAAAGCTTCAAAAGGATATGAATCTACTTGTAACTTTATACTAACAGAGGGTGAACTGAGACGAATTACTTCAGGGGATTGCTCAGATTCTATCAACCAATCATCTCCCAAAATAAAAATCAATTCCCTTGTTATTTCTCTTAGAAATTTTAAATCATCAGGATGTGAAAGATTAGAATTGAAATCTCTAGAATGCTGAGGTTGAATAATTTTACGATAAAGTGTAGTATTCCCAAAATCATTAAAGAAATCATCCTCTATTTCAAACATCCACTCAGAATTTAGAATTATCTCATTAGCTAGCTTAGGTTTTGATTCAACTATAAATTGAGATGAATCAGGTAAAAGTTCATTTTCAGCTAACTGAGAATTTTCTTCTAGCAACTCTTCTTTTTCTTCGGGGAGATCATTTAAAATATTAGCAAGAATAGTTTTAGCATGTTCAACAGTAATATGCATAAATGCTCCACCCGAGGCCAAATTAAGATATTCCTTATTTCTATCATCAAGGTCTAAAAAGAAATATTGTAAAAGCATGGGTTCTGGTAAAGCAAGATTAGGTCCGGAATTTACAAAACCATCAAAATGATCCCAAGCTTTGCCTAGCGATTCATTGTCTAATTGTTTAAATCCTATGATTTCAAATCGAAGTTTAGCGACCTTTTCTACTGGGAAGAATTTAAGACAAAAGTATTTTCGTAATGTTTCCCAATCTCCTTGACTACTCCCAACATGGCGATTATACCATTTCTTGGCTCTGCCATAATGAAAAAACGGAAAGAGTTTCCATCGTAAAGTTTCATCGGCCATGCCTTTAATGCTCGAGACATGAACATGTCTCGCTCAAAATCGCTTAAGTGGGAATAGGGGTTTTCGCTAGTATTACCAGAAAAGATATGTTCCCCGAACTAATTTAATTAATCCCGGGCGTAGCTCATAGCCGATGATGTGATAGGTTTAGAAGATTCTATTGGCCGGAGGTACGATCCCGAAGGTGCTCCATATTGATATAAAAGTTGAAATTCGTTGTCCATAATATTTTTATTGTTTTTAATATAAAAGCATAACTATAGACTAAGATAGGCTAAATCAAAATCAGCAAACCGTTCCCGACAACGGCGCCGAAATGCTTGTTGGTATAAATTAACCGCACCCTAAATAATGATTATAATCGATTATCCGCAAAGCGCCGCGGATATATATCTTGATCAGCACTTCACCAAGATCAACCCGGTTTTAATATCGAACCCAAAGGAACAAATAGGTGAATTATGAAATAGCCCAATACTCTTAATCTAAAAAGGGGTACAAACAATCTAGAAAAAACTATTGAGAATGAGGAAATAGCTAATGTACTCTAGTTCTAACTACCGGTAAACTTTGTATAATATCGTCTTATCGGACCGGTGACCTGAATAGGAGAAGAAACAGAGTAATCTACCTACCCACACACCTATAGGCCTATCAGTCCCATCAACGGGAAGTGGACTACGAGAGGATTCAACGCAGCTATAAAGTCACCTACGCGAGCTACCACTATCCGGACCGATCGGGGGGACATTCACAAGCAATCATAACCCGCACACCACGTCTACGCTACGAATACTACTCCGACCTAGGAGCTACCCAAATCAAAGTACTCAATATAGTATGAGTTGCAAACCAAAGAACGAATATAAACAAATGCTCACTTGAATCGAGAATGGTAAATACAAAAGTACCTCGAAACACGGCTCCGGGCGAGGGAGTCGAATCCAGACGAATACGACTCCCGAGGATGCTCCGACAGCCGGGGCTCCTCCGAATCTCTACTCTTCTACTCTATCTCTCTAATCTCTATCTTGATTGCTAGCCTAGATCTAGTGGATCTCTATCTAAAGCTCGATTCTTCATCTCTTGATCCGCCTCTTCCCAGGGGGTATGGCCCTCCTTTTATAGCCCCTGGGATTGATACGCGCCGTTGGATCAAACCGCGTAGCAAGCGGCCGGAATGACTCCTCGAGGCGGTGGAGGAAGGTTCCGAAAGGGGCGGCAAACCCTAACCCTAGGGGCCGCCGGCCTTGCGGGTGGGGCCGCCTAGGCCCCACTTGGCGGCTTGCCCCCCCCTGTTGCTTCGGTGTCTTTTGAAGTATTCCCCGAACCCTCTGGTGATGTGTTTGCGTCGCGATCAAGTTTCGTGGTAAATTAGCACTTAAATCCCTCTTTTAGGCTTTTCTGGAAAATTCCCTGAAAAATGCACAAATCACCAAAACTCGTGGAAATTGTTAATGGTAACCCTATTCTTATCATATATCAATGTCTCGGGAAGTGGTAATTACTAATAAATTTTAGGTGATAACAGGTGTCAACAGAGGACATGCCACCCGTGACCCCAACGTGAGCCCCAGAACTCTAGACACTTAGCCGTAGCTCGGACCTCATAGTACAGTGCTACTCATCTTGGACTGCAGGAATGCCCCCTTCGGTTGCTTTAGCGGATCTATGGAAACCCTAGCTTGTCGCCATCGCTCCCGGCCACCTCGAGATGCAAGGATGGGCCGTCGAGAGTCCCTGTGACCTTGTCCATTGCAAGCTGTGACCCCTTGGACCCCCTCAGTCTCTCTTTTTCTTTCTATATACACGTCGATACTGTTGTACCCACTCCTGATGACCTCGTCGTATATGTATCTTTGTAAAACAGGATCCATCATCTTAATGCTATGGAATTATGCTACTCCAGCGTTGTCGAGTTGATTTGTCTTTTGTCATCGGTTCTTATTGATGGATGCATGTGTGTTTAGCTGTGGACCGTGCCTTCGAGCCGGCTAAGGGGATCGTAATTCGTTCGAACGTTGTGATCGCGGGATTCGTCTCGCCATGGCCGTAATGTCGAGTGTAACTCGAGCCCTCACTAGTATAGCTTGTGGTCGCGAGCTCACCTCGCCATAACTATGGAGCTATACTTCTTTGTTTGCCTTTTATTCGCTCTTCATGCACAAACCCTTGTATGCTTGTACCCTATATGACCGTCGTGTTTCTTTGATTCTCGTGGTGACACCGCTACGAATCTGAGAGATGCCTTAGTGCCAGTGCACCTAGGTCGGGTACCCTATAGGTGGTTTGCACACTTGCAATCTTTATTACGTTGCTCCCTTCCGATGCCCCGTCTGATACCGTGGCGTAAGTATTGGAAGTAGATCGTCGCTTTCTAATTGATCTTGCCTTGTCTCTCCCTGATAGCTCGCTCTATTCGATCCCGTCTTGTTCGTGGTGATTGGATCAAAGCACAGACTATCCCTTTTTAGTTAGCTAAGCTATAGTCAATGTCATGCTTCGGACCGTGAGAGTCGACTCGATCGATTGAGTGAAACCATCTTCACTAGAGATGTGACCAAGAACATGGCATAGATGTGCGTACCAAACTTTTCACTTCTTAGCTCCCGACGTGACTGTGTCATGTGTATCGAGAAGGCCGTAGCTGTTGCTATGTTTTGCACCGACCACTTCTACTACCGCTGGATATGATGGTGGGATAGTTGAAGTACAATAGCGCCAAGTCAGAATAGCATTGTCAGATTCTATTTACTTCTTATGTTCAATTGTGACTTGTCGGGAAAAGGCTACAAGAGTCGAGCCCTATTGTTCCTCCTTTCTCTTTTGCTAAGCCCGTCTTCCTATTCCCGTTAACACCATGACGCCCAAATCGAGAGAATGTGAGCTGTGGTGTTTGTTATAAATAAGCTCTAGCTTAAATCATTTATCTTAAAGCCATACTGGCTTGGCCATCCCGCTTATGCGTAGCAAACCACCACTCCTGTCTCTTTGGCCCGAGGATTCAGACATTCGCTGAGAGGACTAAGTCACGTACCTCTTAAAGTTCACTAGTGTTAATGGATCTTTCTAGTCTTGAGTCCTTTTGAGTATCATGTGTTTTCTTGCCTTGTGTGTCGCTTCACGGAGTAGCTGCTTTGAGTACAACAACGCTCGGACCGAGACTCACGGGAGAAAGAGGACGTGGACGAAAGGACCCGCATGATGGAGCCGACCTAACGACTACCCCTATGGAAGGAGAATTGTACCACTACTTTCACGACATCGCAGGTGTCATGGCAGCACCTTCTTTTAGAGAATCCTATTAGACATTGCATAATATTTAGAACTGCTAGCGCTTTATATTTATTCCTTTGCTAGTATCTGAATGCATGCTATTGCCTAAGCTTTTATTACTTGATTGCCACCCCTCTACCATGTCACCCAGCTTTGCGCTCACACTCACTTACTTATATCTAGGTGTTTGCTTGCTTGCATTTATATCACCATACTTACTTTAACTCCACTCGCATTATATCTGTGATGTGATGCTAGTGGTGAACCCCTTGGTATTGTTTGGCTTGGGATGCCGGACTTGGTGGATTGGGAGCGTGCTGGGTGTGTCTTGGGTGCATGGAGAGTGAGGGTTGTGTTGATCGAGCTGGGATATACAACGAGCATGTGGTGAGTTTTGCCGTGTGATGTGACCTGGGCATCCTATGAGAATGAATACCTATGGCGGGTATATGTGATGTGATGTGATGTGTTGAGGTGGGATCCTAGGTGTGAGCCTTCGAGAGGTGGAGCCTAGGATAGGGGTGCTGTGGTGGCACGTAAAATGGTAAACCTAATGAAGATGTCCAGCTTGGTCAGCCCTAAGGACTTACTAGTACTCAGACTCACCGGGAATCCTTGCATCCCACATGCTTTCTTGTAATAGGAGAGACGGCTGGACTACTTGGTATGAGTGATGCCATTACTGCTAGGTTACGAGGTGATAGGGTGGGCGGCATAGATGTTAGAAGTTCCTATGCTGTTCTAGTCAGCAGTACCACTGGATGGGCCTGATACTGCCTCCCCTAGTCTTAGTGTGCCGGTTCACCAGGGAACCCAGGGTAAAGTGGTAGGATGGCATCAGTCTATCAAGCAAGCAGCCGAAATCTGCCTAGACTAAGGCCTTGTCGAGGACGGCTATCTTGTGGGTATGTGAAACATCTACAGAGTGTTATGGTTGATCGATCGAGACATAAGCCAACTTGTCGGCTATGGACCTTTCCTAGGACCTGCTTCACTAGATAGGAGATGAGTCTTCTGTTCTCCCCCTTGGGTATGTGGTGTTGCCGGTCGTGGACCATAGAGACAGGCTGAGAAGGAGTTGGTCTGCCGACCTGAGCGTGAGATGAGGTGTGGTGGTGATGATGGGGTAATGGATTGGGATGGATGGATGTATGGATGTGTGTGGCTAGGAATGTGTTAAAACTTAACAAACTATAATATTATTTATTACTTGATGTTACTTTGCATGCACTAAGGATGTAAACCACAGCCAAATATTAGGATCACCAGATCTCTTGTTTTAACTTTTTCACTAAAGCTCATCCGTGCTGACCATGATCTGCACACATCAGCGGTGTGTAGATTTACTGCTTCTTAGAGATATCGAATAGTGATGGATTAGAAGGTCTCGTGCCTGTGCTCAAATTTGGTTCGAAAGATGGAATCTACGCCACCGGGCGCTTTTACTCGATGATACCCGTGAAGGAGGAGCCTTCACCCAGCGACTTGCTTCCGTCAACTCTGATGACGATTAGATATACTTCCGCTAGAATTACTCTGTAATAGATGTGTTCTTAGATGATGTTGTATCATGTAAAACTTGTAATCTCACGATATATGACTGTGATATCCATCGATATATATAATAATGTGATGGAATCATTCCATGGTTTTATCACATTATAGCTCATTCTGTGGATTTTCCCTTCGTGGAAAATCGAGGATGTTTCAGTTTAGGTGAACATTGACTGGGTCAATCAGGTTGCTCTGAGTCCTAGAGGACTTTGGTCGGATGCCCTTCTTTAGTCGGTTGCTCTGATCCTTTAGGCATGCATGAGTCTTCTAAACTGAGCAATGATAGGATCGATCGTTGCTTGGCTGACCATTCTAGGCAGGTCACCAGCTATGTGGCGTGTGGGGCGCCCCACTCACCGTGGCAATCGTTGGTTGAGCGTCTTGGCGTTGGGGCCCTAGCTTGGTTCCAGTTAGTCGCTCAATGAGGGCTCAGTGATGAGCCTCCTTGGCCTCAGCTGACCTTGGCGTTAATCGAGAGGGCGTTCTACCAGGCTTAGGTAGCCCTTGATGTACCCATCGCTTAGCACCCTTTCCTCATGTCCTTACTATGCTAGGGAGAGTTCATGAGTTGCCAGTTGGTGTAAGTGCATCTAGCCCTTATTGGGTTTTGGTGAATTGAATAACAACTCAATTAAAGGTCTAACAAGTTTGCTAAGTATTAAGCAGGAACTCAGCTATGTTACATCTACATAGATATTACATATTGAGATGTGTATCAAAGGTTCAGCTAAGGCAGACTTGAGGATATTCCACATAGTGTTGAATTGAAGGCCAAAGTTGTGTATTGTTGTATTGGAATATTATAGAAACAATAGAGTTCAAGCAAAATACAACAGCCCAAATAGAATTGATGAAAAGGCTTCTATGTTGTGGGATATCAGAGCATCATGTGAAAGTAAGCATATTTGGCAAATGGTAAATGAGACATGTGTAGATTGTCTCTATTATAGCTTACTTTGCATGAATAAGAAGAGTTTGATAATGAAGAGAATGATAGAAGTGTCAAGACAAAGTAAAGAGGATTTGAGGAATCGTAAATTAGCTTGACCATATTGATGTTGATCCATATATGTCTCTATGTGAGTCAAACTGAAGCTTGATTGATCTTAACATTCATATCTAGAATATATTCAAGTAAGGACCACAATATTGAAGAAATAGTTTTCAGTGGATACTTAATATGATGTGACTTGAGTATGGCTTGATAAGGTGAAGATAGCAAGGAAAGGGCTTTGAGGGACTAAGCGGAGGTGAAGGTCAAACGACGGCTTGAGAACCGAGGTACTATGGCTAAGGTGAAGAAGAGAGTACTTGCATTGAGTCGAGGAACTAATCAATCTATGAGGAGTCATATTATGTTGAGGATCAAATCATTAGTGGTAGTGACTTGAAGCCATGAGTTGGAACTCATGTGTGTGGAAATGGTTCAAGTCACATACTCATAAAAGGTCTACTCAAAGAGATGAGACAAAGAGCATATGACATAAGTGATGGTGGAACCCCTACTACATAAGGAAGCAGCAACCAACTCAAAGAGTTTATATTCTTTCATATTTTGAATTTTAGTTTAGAAAAAGCCATACTATAAAGGGAGATACATTGCACAAGCTTTGATGTGCAACCAAGTGCTCAAAATAACCACCAAACATCCTCTAGCCACTGTCTAGACAACCAAAGTTTCACTTCTCCATTCTGGGCTGTTTGGGCAGAGCGGCACTGCCGCACTCAAGTGAGGCATGCCGCACTTTGCTGACTGTTGGGATGAAGGGGTATTTATACCTCTTCTTCTTCCTCACAACGGTCACCTGCACCAGATCGACCATTCTCTCTCAAGTGCGACCAGAGAAGCTCTCCTTCTCCCTCTCACTCCATTGGAGCTCCTCAACCTTCTCCTTTGCTCTCCAACCTGTTCTTCAATTCCTACAACACTTGGTTCACGTCCAAGCCGGTGGATTGTGTTTATTACTCTTGGAGCAAGGCTTCTAGCCAGCTAGGCATCGCCCTTGAGCTTACCAACTTGTGTGGCAGCCTAAGGAGGTTTGTAATCACCCATTGCAGCTAAGAAATAAACTCAGACTTCAAGAGTTCACTCTCTTGATTTGAGAACGAGGGTAAGGCAAGCCTTTGTGGCAAGCCCAAGCTTTTTGTGGCTTCCTCAATAATGTGGACATAGGCAAGCCTTGGTGGCGAGCTGAACCACGGGATAAATTCTTGTGTCCATTGTGTTCTTGCTTTGTATTGTGCTATATTGTATTTGTGGTGATTCTAGGGTTTGGTCCTGATCTACTTGCTCGTGCACTTCCGCCAATGTCCAGGTGGTGGAACATGCTCTACTCAACCCCAGGAAGCTCCTAAATTTACCTGATCTATTTTTCCTTGGGTAGAATTTGAATTGTGCTAAGTGCTTTCTGTGTAGGTGAGGCAGTGCCGCATTATAGGAGCTGCAGTGCCGCAAGTTTGAGCTGTGTTGGACTCACGATTGCAGGGAGGTAGTGCTGGCCTCAAAATAAGGCAATATCAGCCTGAGTTTTGATTTCTACTTGAGCTGAATTTTTGTAGACCTATTCACCCCCCTCTAGGCCTCCTTGGCGACATCAAGGTCCTTTCAGTTGGTCAGGCCTAAAAGTTCCTGGCGGAGGGGTTGGCATAGCCCCGAGACCGTCATAGTGTCTTAGGGTGGTTTATCCATACGTCCTTCTCATTGATGCTGGGCGATCTTTTAGGGTGTGTTTGGTTGGTGAATGAGACTTATATCGTATATCCTGGCTAAGGGAATGCAGGCTTAGTGGAACCATATTTTTAAAAGAAGGTGTTTGGTGAGGTCACATGAACAGATGTAGAAAAAAGATGTTTGGTTTGTTTCGTGAGGTGATGCAACCTTTTTAACATGTGTGATTGACACATGGGCTCATCACCCCCATCATTTATCCACTTAGCCTGGCCTGAGAGTGAAGCTTGATTTGGATGTATCCCGCCATCCTGTATCCACTCATGCAGCCAACCAAACTGGCTTCTCTCTTAGATTTATACAGCTGCACTCATACAAGATGGGTGGAACGAACCAACCAAACAGACCCTTGATTATCCTCACTTCCCCATGCTTCTTGAAGAGCGAAACGCCGTGCAACACGGTAATGATATGAGGGTTAAGGGGCCACGATATTTCAAACGCATGAACCTGGGCTGTCGGTCCCGTGCGGAGGTGTAACATCAAAAAAAAAAATCAAATAAATACAGCATGCGAATTTTCAAAACCATTGATTTCAAAAACATTCTCGAATTGAGCTCTACTCTATTCCTTGTCCAAATCTTTTCTTGTCTAGCTCCTTATTATTCTAGAAGCCTAATCAAAGTATCAAACTCCATAATATTATCTCCTATCCCATTGTCTCCTTCGTAAGCTTCCTGTACACACACGCAGCTTGCATACAGGATACACAAGCAAAGCATGCTCAGAGCACTCACGCGAAGCACGCTCACCGGCGGCCCTTGTCACTTCGCTGCAGCGCCATTACTCCGCCATGCCGCGCCAAGCTAAGCATCAATAGTCATTACCGAACACGCCACTGCAAAACAAGCTAGTGTTATACATCTCGGTCTCATTGCGCACACCAGTAACCATCTTCCAGCCCTCTCTAGCTTTAAAGCTTTCCTGTATGCGCGCACAGGACATACTACACAGAACCCGCATGCGAAACATGCAAGCCGGCAACGATGGTCATTTCGCCGCTTCGCCATAACTCCACCGCGCCATGCTACGCCGTACAAAGCACGCCGGAGTCTTCCATCCTACAGAGCAGCCATAATCGACGACGACCGTCGGCCGCAACGCCGGTCTGCAGAGCAGACGCGCTATTAATGCCATGCTCAAGCTTGCCATCTCTTCACCCTGTAGTGATATGACCAATGCCACTCTCGCGCCTATAAAAAGGGTGTCTAGCCGAGCTCCTCCGCCATAACTTCATCGCTCTATCCGCAAGCTGCACGCGGGCCGGGATCAACTTCAACCGCCGAGCAAGGTGAGAAGCTTATGAGCATCAGCTCAACATACTGGATTGGCCATGGCCGCAACAACCACCTGCAGCTAACACGGCCACTAGTTTCCCCTATTCTATCTCTATTTTTCATATGAATTCTTTGCCAAATAAAGTGTAAAGCTAGACTGTTTTTTTCCATCGCCTCAACCAAACTTCTAGATAGTTTCTTTATTTTTCTTTCTCTCTTTTTTGGCTCCTTGAGCTCTTTTATTTGTAATTCTTGTATTTCTGGAACTTCTATCTTTTAATAAATCTCATGTAGGGGCTTAATTAGGCCCCTCCAGTTTATTTCAAAAAAAAAAAAAAATCAAAGGCAGAGCTGCCTGCCATTGTGACCAAGTGCTTTGCTAGGACGTGATCCGATCCGAGCGCTGGATTGGCATGTGAGGGCTACCAAAAGAATTGAGTTGTATATGTTCATAATAAATTGTCCATGGGGTATATATATATATAGATTCATCTAGTTGTATTATGCAGGGACTCCTTGATGCAACTTATAGTCTGCCAAATCATCCACAAAACCCAACAATCTTTTTGGCATGAGATGAGATGCCACCTGATTGTTGGTACGAAACTCATTAGTCCTGCTCTGAGTTGGCCGGACAGATTCCGGTTCAGTTTGAGTGTGTACAGTGGGCGGATTTGTCAATTACCGTTACCGACAGACCTTAGCAGGGGTGGACCCACAGTGGAGGAGATAGCAATGGAGCCAACAGAACGAATCGTGTTGATCTGAGTGTATATGTACACAATACAAAGCAGTGGAAACTGCTGGCGCGAGGCGCAGCTACAGCCGAGCGCTCCGCGACGTGGGCGACGTCGTGGCTTGACCAGTGTGGGCGCATGGGCAGCAGCGCAGGAAAACCTCACAGCTACAGCTATACAAGTGAAATACAAATTACAGTTTATCACCCCCCGCAGTCTGTAGGGTCATGACGCAAAGACTATCCCGAAAAGCTTCGAACGTCTTCGTGGTGAGGCCCTTCGTCATGATGTCGGCATACTGTTCACCGGTCGGCACATGCAGAACGCGGAGCTCGCCAGCTTGCACGCGTTCCTTGACGAAGTGGATGTCAAGCTCGATATGCTTCGTGTGTTTGTGATGCACCGGATTCGTGGACATGTAGACGGCGGACACATTGTCGCAGAACGCCACCGTGGCCTTCAGGATGGGGAAGTGGAGCTCGCCGAGGAGTTGCCGCAGCCAGATGCACTCAGCTGCGGCGGCGCTCGACCGGGACACAGTAGGCTGCCTCTTGGAAGACCACAACACCAGGGAATCACCCAGAAATACGCAAAAGCCAGACGTCAAGCGATGAGTGTCCGGGCGGCCGGCCCAATCGGCATCCGAGTACGCCATAATGTCGAGCCGCGGCGAGGCGCGCAGCAGGAGTCCATGTGACGTCGTTCCGCGAACATAGCGACGAATCCGCTTGAGTTGAGCCATACAGGGACTTCCACAGCTAGGAAGAAGGGCGTGATGTGTCCTCCTCCTATATATCCCCCATCACCACCTGCCAAAACAGCAAGGACGCTGGTGTAAGTCCTAAGATGTGTCTTCACTTTGTCGATGTACTCGCCTTGCACAACGCAACATGTTAAAAGATTTGGGCATCGTTGGGAAGGATGGGAAGCTTGATGACGATGCAGTACAAGAGGTTTTAGGCTGTCTGAAGGATTTGTTGCTACCGGATCTCCCCAAACTTCTAGCGGAATTAAAAGGTCGTCCCTTCTGGGATCTGGTGGCAGAGGCCACCTTGCCTCTTCTTAAGGGGGTGTAGGGTTGATGTTGTTATAGTTGTCTTTGTTGTTATTCTTCTTGTTGGCGGCATGTTGTTTGCTGAGTTGTCTACTTGTCTTAGCCATAGTGTGTTGTTTTCTGTTATATTGCTTAGTCTGAACTTCATCTTTCTTTTCAATATAATTAGCAACTCTCTTCTACTTGTTTGTTTAAAAAGAAGGTTCTAGAGACGCTAGCCATCTGCATGATGGAATTCTTTCATAATGTCATTTCTGTCTCTCTCTCTTGTCCGATCGAGCAAGCAGGAAATCTGTAAGGAGCAAGGCAGCAAGAAAGCACTTTCTTCATTTGTCTCTCTGAGAGCGAGACATTAGAGAAGACAAACCGCTTGTGGCCAAGGGAGCAGGAATAGCAACTGCAGCCGGCCACGCCACGCACCGTGCAAACCTCCCGTCCACGCACCATGAGGGAGGTTGCAGCAGAACATTGTGGATGTTATACTAGCTCTGTTTAGCAGCTAGAGTCTCTCCAATCCTGCACGACCACGACCATTGATCGATCCTACTCATTCGTGAAGCAGAGTTTGGAGAGACAACAATTCTGCTAATTTGAGAGCATCTTCTAAGCGGCCATCAAATGATTCATTTCAGAAGCAGCAGGCAGTTACTCCCTCCCTACCTATGTGCCCAGGCTGCACGCCTACCGTCTCGCTAGGCGTACGTATCCAGCGAGGGGCCACAATTTCAGAGAAGGGCATTTTAGTAGGCAAATACATGTTTGGTTTTTTCTCCTAAAGTTTATACCGCACATAAACCACAAAGAGCTAGGTACGGATGTGCTTACAAGAGGAGCACTTTTCCCTTTTAAAGTTTAGTCACCTAAACCAGTGACTAAACTTTAGTCACCTATTTTTGGTTTTGGTGGACTAAAATAGATTAAAACTAGTCTTTTTAGTTGGGGTATTTGGCATCAAAATAACTTATTAAAGATGAAGTTTAAGGCCTGATTGGTTTGCTACCAATTTTTGCCCAACCAAAAACTATGGCATGCCAAAATTTATAGCCATCAATTAATTAGTTCATTGCCAAAGAATTGACACACCATGTTTATGGCCAAAGTTTTGGCAAGTCTACAGAAAATTTTTATAAACTACATAAAAGAGAAAATTAGCGAGCCTTGATTTTGGTAAGCTACAATTTTAGTTTGCCGTGATTTTAGTTCAAAATAACTTATTAAAGATGAAGTTTAAGGCCTGATTGGTTTGCTACCAATTTTTTGCCCAACCAAAACCATGGCATGCCAAAATTTATAGCCATCAATTAATTAGTTCATTGCCAAAGAATTGACACACCATGTTTATGGCCAAAGTTTTGGCAAGTCTACGTAAAAATTTTTATAAACTACATAAAAGAGAAAATTAGCAAGCCTTGATTTTGGTAAGCTACAATTTTAGTTTGCCGTGATTTTAGTTGGACAAAAATTGTTGGCCAACAAATCAGGCCCTTAATCCCTTTTAGTCATGATTTGGTGACTAGTTGGCTAAGTCCCTTTTAGACCCATTTAGTCAAAATGTCTAGGAAAACTGACTAAAAGGGAATAAATCAGACTATATTTAGGTGACTAAAATTTAGGAGATGGTAACCAAACAGTGCCATAGAGGAAATAAACCAAATCCCATGGTCAAAATTATATATGCGAAAAAGAAATATTTCATCATTTCCTAAAAAAGCAAATATGTCATTCAATTTTTTTTTCTTACTAAGATCATGTTCATCGTGCGTTGCAATGGGAACGGAATAGTATCCGACCATTAGCGTTTCTAGCTAGCAGTCTCAGTCAATATATATCAACAGACATGCAAGCCAACACTTCATACATTGCCCACCATAAATGGTATTAGATCAAACAATCTCGACTAGCAGGACAAATTGAGCACTAATCAAATTGTTTTTTTACTTATAACATGCTTACAAAATCCAGAGGTGGAGGAGAAATACAAATACACACGGTCTGTGCGAACATGGGCGGACGGTAAGAGTATCTGCACAATCAATCCTAAATAAATTTATTATAAATAGATCGAGTATGCACTGCGTGTATGTGCCCTTACATCTTAACAAACATGTCTAAAAAGATCATACAGCACTGCCTGTATGCTATGGCAGAGCAAACAATACCTTTAAAACATCATCATAAGGAGGAGTCGTGCTAGTATCAGCAGCAGCATCAGGACGAGCCGTGCTAGTAGTAACAGCAACATCAGGACGAGCCATGATAGTAGCCGCAGCTGGTTTGGGACGAGAGACAGCAAATATGCTAATGAGTGTCTTCCTCACCATTAGTACCATGCAGATGGGTACGACGCATAGTATAAAATATACTGCATCGTATCCAAAAGCCTTCCAGAAAGGTACGGTGCCATTGGACATAGAATATACGCTGTACGCGAAGCAGACGGCCACCGCCGCGCAGAAAACCACCTGAAGAGAAGCAAAAGACCCGCAAGATAAGAGATCAGATTGCAGGAAGGAAAACTGTGCTAAACTACAAGTTCGTAGCGAGGAGACGCGGAGGGAAGCTGTATTGCTTACCACGGCGAGGTTGACCAGACGGGCCTTCGTAGTGTCCGTCACCAGCCCTTCCTTCTCCAGCTCAGCTGCCGGCGCCGACGCCGATGCCGTCGCCGGATCAGAGCCTTGGCCTTTCTCGAGATCCAAAACTTCAGACTCGTCGGAGCCAAGATTCGACATCTTGTTGATTACCCGTTCCGTTACGGTGGTTCGCTTGGTCGACTTGCTCTTCAACTTCAATCCCCCGAGGCCGAGATTACAAGATCAGCCAGGTGGCCGGGTTGGTTACTGAGCACTGACGTATACAACTAGGAATCTCTTTTTTTTTTATAGACTAGGTAGCGTGCCCGTGCGTTGCTACGGGACAATAATTTTTGTATTAAAACATATGGATCACACGATAAGATAATAATATTTTAAAACTAAATGCTGATATTAAAATGATATTTAATCCAAAAAGCAAAATTCATGAAATTAACACAAGAACGAAGAGTGATGTCGCAAACTTAGAAACTCCACAATATAGAATTTTGTGTGTGCGACTAAGATGATGTTTTATATCAACAAGAAGAAATCTCTGATATCCATTTCTTTCGTTTGCCAATAAATCCATGAATAAGTTCCTCTATATTTTCATACCATCATGTACGTATATTTGAGAATATATATAAATATTAGTGTCTGTCACATGAGTAACACTATATGTCTTGAAAATCTCTAACACAACCCTAAAACAAATTATGTTGTACCCACCTTATAAATATGTGTGGCTTTAGGATGACTCTGCAGACATATATTATATAGAACAAGATATCCACTTGATAGTGT
Organism: Chrysopogon serrulatus; assembly: GCA_015844335.1. Classification (NCBI taxonomy): domain Eukaryota; kingdom Viridiplantae; phylum Streptophyta; class Magnoliopsida; order Poales; family Poaceae; genus Chrysopogon; species Chrysopogon serrulatus. The sequence continues at coordinate 13,992 of JADLZL010005269.1, read as the reverse complement.
GGCGATATTCACCATCAGCAATACATAAATATATTTAAATCACTGGCACTATTATTGCAAGCCACAATAACTATGAGTTAGTTACCCATCTTCGTCATCCGCAATGTTTTTTTCACAGATGAATTTTAGTTGAAGATAGTTAAATCCAAGGGTTTGCTTGGCATATATCAACATTGGTGTGCCTTTACACCACGATTCAATAGGTTTTGAGTAAGGTCAATTATGATAAATGTCTTTGCAAAAATTAAATCAGATTCATTCATGTCTTATATGTTGTTTAACCAAATATTCACATACCGCTACTTTGTAGGTAGTACTTCAAATCTACACAAACCTACTTTTATGTTACAACAATAGCTAAGTTAGCATTAATTTTAATAAAAACAATGTAATTTATTACATCATGAAATATGGCTAGACCGGATCGAGAAAAAAATTACCATATCGTTCTTGAACGGGGATAGCAATGATCTCGGCGACTATCTGTAAGTAATGCAAGTAATGCTTGCGAGATTCAGTGTTGATTTCCTTAAAGGCCATCCTCTGCAAGGCTTCCTGAAACATGAATAGCTCCATGTCGATCTGGTGTTTTGATCTCAGCATGAACCGCCCTTTTGATAGTGGTAGCTTGGACGAGGTACCACCCTTCATTCGATCACACATGATGCCTTGTGCCGATATGGTGTTTTGATCTTTGAGTTAACAACTCCTTGGATAGTAGCTGCTGGACAAGGTATTGCCCTACTTTGTCATTCAGATAATTCTGTAGATTGTTGACAGCGTCGGTCTGCATCTTGTTGCCTTGTATGAAGCAAATGTTAGGACTTAGGAGTATGAAGCAGAAACAGAATCATCATAAACAAATAACAAATGATGGCAAATAACAACATTCCATCTATGTGTCATGAGTAATGTACAAAGCATATCAACAATAGGGATAGTCATATTCCTCATTTTCTGACTCACAGTGTCTTTCACCTCCAGCTCGTGAACAACAAATAATTGTTCACCCTCTGCAAACATGATAAGAGATCACCCTCCTTTGTGTTGAAAAGTTCCACGAGCTGCTCTTTATTTTCTGGTTTTAGACTTGATACCAGTGGACCAATTCCTTGAAGCTCCCCTGTGAAAGCAGAATATATACAAAATAATTGTCCAGGCAATGCCACAATTTTTACCGTTCTCCATAACTTTGAGGAAGGGCAGGCCCTTGGCTCCAGAATTGGAAGTGTCAGTGTAAACAGTTCAAACAGTTCCTTTCTTCAGGTCAGTGTTTGAAAACACACTGGCACCTCCATTCTCCAATGTATCAGCAAAACCTTCAAATATACTGCCCAAAAATATATCACTAACCTAACCTGCATTTGACAGAATAAGAAATGAGGGGATGAAAAGGCAACATAAGATCAAAATAACAGGAATATATAATGTAAATTGTGGGGATAAGTTAACTGATCAATAACATGGCAATTTATAATGTCTGCAGAAAGATCACGAATCCTCACATCTTTCATCTCCCAATCAAACCGAAGATCAGGCCTGATCCCATAGCCAACTATTGCCTCTGCATATGTTAACCTTTTAAACGGATTTTGACTTCGCTGTGTAGTGTTTAGTACAATCAGTTCTAAACTGACTGGCGAAAGTGAATGCAGTCGCATCAGCAAATGCTCAAAACGACTTCAACATTAATCTTCTCAAAAAAATTAGCAAGGCAAATAATGCTCAATTAGCCAATAGCCCAATAGGATATATAGCTATACATAAAGACCAAATAGCACTGAAATTTGTCTTAGAGAAATGTGGGGTTTGTGCACGTACCTTGTGCTTGGCATGGGGACAGTCGGACTGCAGACTTCTTGCCGTGCGTGGTTGTCGAGCAGTGCCACGAGCGGTGGGATGGCATAGCAGGTCCCGATGGTAGTGCAGTTCTCCTCGATGCCCGAGAGGCTGAGCAAGTGAGTCTAGTTCTGTGCCCGAGAGGCTTGATGGCGCTCACAGCTGTGATGGCGGACCGGTTCCCCTCCTTGAGCGAGAGGTTGAGCAGCGTGGTAACCGCGCACTCCTGCGCCACAGGTTGGTGCTCCACAGCAGCTGCACGAACGTCGTGATGGCGCCCGAGACGCCAATCAGGTCGTGGATGTCAGACTGACGCTTTGCCCACAGGCCGCTGCAAGCCGGCTGCCGCCGATCTGCAGCCCGCCGGCCGCCGCGGCAACTACTGCCTTGCATCCGAGTGCGTCGATCGATGTCGATCGGGCAGGGGAGGGAAGTCGCAGATTGATTGTGGGATGGAGATCGATCGCTGTGATTGCGGGTGGGAAGGAAGGAGCAGGCTGGAGATCCGTGATTGCCATGATGTTGTGATCGCACAAAGAGTGGGAAGGAAGGAGTGCATGGGTCACAACATACACAGGCGGACGACGTGACTCAAGGAAGGAGCACGGCGGAGAAGGAAGGAGGAATGGCCGCAGATTACGTGATTGGTGGCTTTCCTTTTTCGCACGGGAGGCAGGCCACACCGATATTTTGGGCGCTCATTCTTTTTTTGTGTATGGCGTAAATTTTGATTGTGGGAGGAGAGGTGATCGCACGGTAGGGTGAGGGAGGCCTGTTGAAAATATTGTCGCACCAAAAGAAACTATCCTCTTTAGTCTTTTTAGTTGTGAGAGAGATGTGAGATGTGAGATGTGAGAGAAGGACTAGAGGAGTTCCGTCCGTATGCGTCGCTTTGTCCCTTGTTTTTTTTTTCCCGTTCCGTCCGTGGTCCTTTTGAAGCTTGTGCATGGGTCACTAAAGTACTTAACCCACCCAATCCATCGTCTCGGCCCATTTCTTGGGTTGGCTTGTCAGGCCCACCAATCTCACCTTCTCTGGCCTTGGGTAGGTCCATTAATCCGTGGGTTCAGTCAACTTCTAGTGGTTGCGTTGCTTGCGTCCGCTTCGGTCTCATGCCCGGCCAAAGGATAACATGTGCGCCGCCTTTTTAGGATGTTTTTCGTTTTTCCCTTTCTAGTTTATTTGGCAAATTGGAGTATGTTTGTATATGCACGCATTCTACATTGAAGCCCATTATTTATGTGTTTTTAAAATTTTATGAAAATCAAACCACTATTTTATTTGTATGATTTTTAGTTTGTGATTTATATACCAATTAAATATTAGTTTTATTTTATATGTACTCTTTGTTTAGGCAATTTCCTAAATTCTCGTGTTGATAGACTACTAATTTCGTAGTTCGTTATTGGGATTTGCATTGGCATTTTCTAGTTATGTTTTACATGGACCCATTATTAGATATTTTGCTTTCTAATTTATATGACAAATCTTATTACTGTTTTCTACCTTTTGTTGTTCTAATTAATGGTTCATTAATTGTATTATGTATTGTATTTTATAAGGTCTCTTTGCTTTAATAAAGAATATTAGATCATCATAAAATCCAAAAGCATGATATATGATGACTTCTTTAATGCCAAAGTATTAAGCAAGATGGTCTATGCAAATTTGTTGGGCAAAAGGTTAATGTATTTCTGAATCCAGTTGTCATTACTGAGGTACTCCTCACCCAAGGCCTGACCAGAACAATATCCCTACCCATGGTTTAATCGGTGACATATTTCTGCAGCTAAAGGTCAAGGACTCACGGCCCTACCATAATATGATGCACACTTGTTAGCTTTGGTTGAACCATGCATGCAAGATGCATATGGACGATGAGTCAAGTTGAGGACGTGGCTCACTGGTCCAAAGTTACACCGTGAGTTGCCCTTTGTGGATTTATAGTTGTAAGAACTAATTTGATACGAAGAAACAAAGTATTGTCTACCAAAAGGTTAAACTGTATTCTATTCACAAAAAAAGTTAAATTGTATTCTATTCAGAAAAAAAAAAATTGTATCATAATTGTCTGGGGTATATAGAACCAGTGGCGGAGGCAAGGAGGGGGCCCGGCAGGGCCATGGCCCCACCTAAGAATATAAACTTTTTTACAATATGTATATAGAATTTAACAATCTATATTTATATTATAAAGATATAATAAATTAGATCTTGTCATATATATCTAATAATATCATCTTGACAATAAAATTGAATAGAATATAATTATGATAAAGTATATATTTCATTTGTCTAAAATTTGTTTGTCCACCATATTAGGACATATACATCTATTCGCATTTTTTATTCCACTAGAATACTTATGTTTCATTGTACTTTATATTTTATTGATCGCATACTTGACTAGTAATAACAATTTAGTCATTTATATTATTATGAATCACATTATAGATGTAGACACTCACATATATGTATGCATACTCACATCTATAAACAAACACACGTCTTACTCCATTATATGGGCACTTTCAAATACTTAGACGGTAGATTTAACATTCACGAGTCATCGCAAGCATCGTATTGTTGACAGAACGGTCACGTACTATGGGTATGAGCACTTCCGAAATACTATGACGGCAAATTTTAATTCATGAGTCATCATATATGCTTTAATGTTGATAGAAATGGTCATCTATCATGGAAAAAAATAGCAAGCTTGTTAAATCATCAAATAAAGGAGTAAATCTAGAAAAATAGAGCTTAATCATAGAGCAAAAATCTAAACAATTAAGCTACACTTCAATATTCTATATTGAATCTCTTTGACTGGCCCCTCTTATGCAGAATTACTGGCTCCGCCAGTGATCAGCTGCACCTTCTCCACTTTCTCCAAGCCACAACTTTTTCTCTCCCTGCCCGTAGCTTGCTCAGTTCATGTCCATGGCAGGCAAACGAGCCCAGCAACAGGAAGAGACATGCATCTAGCCCTCTCGCCCTCGCTCTCTCCCCAAGTTCCAGTAGCTCCCTGTTCTTTTCTTCTCTACAAATAAAAAAGACTAAGGATCTGAGATTTTACTTCGTGAGGTAAACCTACGGGCGGACGAATCGTTCTGCCCTCCTGCAAAAAAGGAAAGTCTAAACGGGGTTGTCGGCCTGCCGGCCATCCATGCGACTTGCGTGCTCTTGCCTTGGATGGTCGCGAATCCTTACTTCCCCTGCCGCGCAATCGTTGCTTGCATGCAATTTCACCGGCAATCATGCGAGCGATTTGCTGCCCCAGTCAACGCTCCGTAAAAAGGTAAGGGCGCCCAACCTCGCCCTCGCCGGTGCCTGCTGCCGGTCCCGGTGGTCCTCGCGCCCTCCGCTCTCCTCTCTCTTCCCCCTCTCTTTCCTTACCTCTCCTAGCCCGGTCGACCGAGAGCCAATTATTCCCAGCGGGCGGCGATCATGGCTTCAACGACGACGAACGACGAGTCGCACCGACATCCCTTTCGTGGTTCCACCTCCATGGTCCCGACGTCCCCAATACGTCCCCAGTCGAGTGAGCCAATCCCCAATGGCGGCGGCAGTCGCGCGGTCGTGGCTACGACGACGGCGGAAGACGAGGCGCGCTGCTGCGCCCCTGAGGAGCAGTCGAGCAAGGTGGCGGCGACGTCCGGGAGTACCTCTGCCTCGCCCGTCAGCTCCGCGCCCGCTGCTCCGCCCACGCCCTCTGCGTCGCCCTCGCCCTCCTTAGCAATGCCTCCGCGCTCCGGCCTCGCCTCAAAAAGTAACGCCCTGCCTTCCCTTCCCCTGATTCTATCTCTCTCTAAATCTCGCCCCATCCCGGCCGCGAGATCCATCCGTCTCTCCGTACACGCAGTGGATTTACTTGCAGTTATGGTTTATTTTCTCTCAAATGTCCCACTCACCTGCAATAATTATTTATTTTCTTGCAAATGTCCTACCCCCTTGCAGTCGTTTATTTTCTTGCAAATGTTTGGCGAACTCACAGGTATCTACTGATTTCACAAAAAGCCAATGGTCGTTGGAGATGTGTTCACCTTCTTGTGGTTTCAGTCACGTGTCTGCCATTTTTGCAGGTAACTCAGATCTTCTTGAAGAAGCAGAAGAACAGTAAGGATGTCAAGGAATATACATGGTGGTGAAAGACAAAGGAGAAAGATGGCACTGAACACTTACTGCTCAAGAAGAACGAAGGAATGGTGATCTGAACAATGGATACGATGTTCTGGAGACATCTTTAAAAAAGAAAAGAGGTTCCTTGGTATCTGGTAATTTGCTGCAACTACCTCTAGCCTGATTGCGCTGTTGAAGCAAATAATTACAAGCACCCTTCCTTTAAATGCCTTATTATAATTTTGTCATTCTATGCTTACTCGATTTAGCAATTTGTGTGGACATAGATTTATGCTTTTGGATTATATTCATCCATAAATAATTTGTGGCATTTTGTATTTTTTTCTCCACTGTCTACTGTATACTCTTATCTTCTTTTGAGCATATAAGTGGAACAGTATCTATTATTTGAGTCCTGCTATAAAAATTTGCGGTTCAAATATTCTCAGTTATCTTGCTTTTACTAGGATGATGGTACTGGCCGTTTGGAGATTCAGGGCTCGAAGCACAGATGGTTCTGTTTTGTGCCTTGCAAGTGAGGATTTGAGAAGCAACCTCGTTCATGTGGATGTGAATGCTCAATCATGGTTAGCTTCATAACTTAATTAACCTGTATGTTTTGCTACCAGTTGGAACCATGTGTTTGTAATATATTTTTCTGCAGGTACTTGGGTTAAGGCGAACTGAATGGATTCTTCCAATCGGTGCTAAGATAACTGTTGTTGGCCAGGTAGTTTACTTTCTTGCAAATGTTTGGAAAACTCGCAGGTTGTCAAATTGATTTATCAAATTGTGGCAGGGCTTTGTGTGTCAAATAGAGACCAAAAGCTGTTTTTTGTGATATTGCCATCCAATATAAGAGCACCTTTGGAAAAAGTTAAGATATGTTTGGAAAAAAATAGTGTACCAACTTTTTTTGGAAAGAAAAAAATAGTTCTCCCATATTTTAAAGTTACCGATCAACAAGGGTAGGACATTGTTGGGCCTGAATAGAATTGTGTAGACACAGATGCTTGTTTGCAGTTTACTTAACATTGCTCTAAAAATACTTATCAGGTTATACAGTAATGCTATAGTCATATACAACTATTTGGTGTGTTGATATGCTTGAGTTCTATCAGGTGAAACAAGTTAATCAAATATGATCAGACCTAGGACTAGAATTCTTGTTTTATAATATACTTGAATATAATTGTTTGTGTTGGTGTGCATTGCATTTTAGATTGTCATAGGCTATTTTTACCCTTTTGTTTAAGGCTGGGTCCATGAAACGATTTAACCATTTTTACTGTAGTAGATAACACTGCAGTAGCATCTTTGTTTTTTAAGTGATTGTAGTTTTTGAGCAGCTGCATTTCTTTGTTATAGTTAAACTGAGAAAGTTGATATGGAAGGTATCTACCCTCTTTCATCATTGCATCCATCTGGCCTTCTGCTTGCATCGTTGTGTTCAATTGTTCTTGGTTTAACACCTGCAGTTCTGCTTGCATTTGTAGGTGTCTGCAATTTGTTAACATTAGGGCTAGAGACATTTGAAACAGTACCAAGGGCAATGATTTGGAGCTCTGGTGAGAATAAGGTAACAACAAACATTGTTAATGTTCACTAAATTTCATGTCCAAATTGACAGGAAAAGAAGGCAACTAAGTCATGAAGTATTTAGTCAAATAATTTAATTGACTACTAAAATGCCAACACGATCTGGAGTACGTCCCCAATCACCATAAGGAACAAAGAAACAATTAGCTTTAGCCCACCACAATTGTGCAGCAATTGTTTATTAATTATGCCTACGATAGTAGGTCAGTAGCTAAACACAGCTCTAGAAGTAGAAAATAAATATTAGCATATGGTTGGTATGTTTGCCTGAGAGTTTTCTAGAGTTATGTTTGCCTTGACTTTTGTAGGCACATGGTCTGGCACCTTCTTATTTTTACACAAAATAACTAAAGTAAATGTGACCAAATTATATAACGACGAGTTCATATAATAGACAAAAAAACTTATCTCCAGTTGACCATCACATTACGATGTGGTTAGTATGTTAGTGTTATCAATATCTCAGAATTTCTATAAGAAATCAGCCCTGTACTTCTTTCTATAAGACTGCAAGCCATGCTGATAGAATAACTGAACTGCACAACTGTCCAACATATATTTTAAAACTTCTCTTATATCAATAATGCCCCATGCTGCTGTTCTTTACTGGGACTCGCAGGAAGCACAACAATCAAACCACTGCCTGACTAGGTAATTTCTTGATCGTTCACAAGCAACTAAGAGGCCTTACAAGTTACCCCGTGTCTGAACCGAACAACATCACAATACAACCTGTGCAGCGAAACCGTACAAAGATCAAATGAATTTATAGTGAAGACATATGGTGTCATTTATTCGTGCATATCTTAACAAAATCCAGTTGATGGTTGTGTTTCTTGCCATGCATAGATCTTCATGTAGGGGTCGAACCATCATGGAGTAGTGTTCTGTCACCTACTAGAGACCTCCCTGTGACCTCTCAACATTCTGCTAAGTTTGATGCAATGTGTGTCGATTGTGCAGGAGAAACAGAGTGTGCGCTAGGGAGGAGCTTGAGAGGGAGGAAGGTGTGACAAGGATTTTCAGGACATTGCCATCCCAGTATGGTGTGCATACAAAATCCATGGTACTCCAAGCAAGTGGAATGATATTCTTGCAATGTGCAAGTAACATGAGCAAGAAAGTTTATGGGAATCTAATTTTATTCATCTAGGTCTGTTGGAAGTCAAAGTCTAATTGTGTTTGCAACTTAGTTAGGCTACTGAAACACTCAAACACATTGGGAGTCTTTTGCAGGGAAGAAGTGTGGCTGTGAATACATGATGCTGCCATTTGTGAGGTTTGGTGCTTTACTTACATAAGGACAACTTTGTGTGCCTTTGAAAATGTTGTAAACCTTTGAATTATCTACTAGGTAGGTGACTGTAGATTGAATCAGGTAGGACTTGTTCTACCTCTCCGATGCCCCTTAACAGCAAAGTTAAATTACTCACAAGAAATAAACATTCCAGATACTATATTCATAAGTATTAATGCTATTATTTGGTGGTAAGAGACTTGAGAATAAGAGAATCTCATTCTCTCAGTGATATTTTTGAATCTAGATAAGACTGTTAATTTCACAAAATTAGAATTTGATTAAATATCACTTTAATATTGGTATTTAATTTCACAGTATTTAATCTTATCGTGTGATCTATGTATTTTTAATATAATAGCATAGCTATCCCGTAGCAACGCACGGGTATACTACCTAGTATTTAAATAAGCCCAGAACAATAGCCGTATGGCCCACAGCCAAGTGCATGTCGAAAAACCATGCATGCACGCGCCAGCCATGCAAACCCCATCACGTGAACACCATACACTAATCATCTTCCTTAATCAAAGGCGATTAATTTGTGGCCACCTTGCTAAATCAATATCTCTCTCATATTAACTCTGAATTCATTGATCCTTCTTCCTAAATTCATCTAAAATCAAGGTCTATCTATCCATACCTATTCCTTCATTGCCAGAGCTCATTTACATTTATTTATTTATATTGTGTCTGTTTGTTTACGCGTGTGGTCTATCTATCGTGCCAGTTTGTTTGCGCATGTGGATCTTAGAGGCTAGGAGGAGTTTAAGCCATGAAATTCTAATCTACATCTATATTTATATTTACTTAATATAAAAAAGAAAAATTTAGTATATTTTCTAGTCCATCTCTTTCTAATTATTAACAATAAAAGTTGCTTCTATCTGAATTTATATATATAATAACCCGTACTCATACGAAAGTTAGAATAGCTCCTATATGAATTCTAATTTAATAGATTACTAGGAAAAATACCCGTGCGTTGCTACGGGTATCTATATATTAGGAAAGTATGTCTAACCATTTGTTTCAACTAAGTAATCTAGATTTCCATAACTTAAAACATCCTTCAATCAGAACTTAAAAGTACAGACATACAATCTGCTCATTGACCATTATCACTAATTAAAGACATGTTTAGATGCATTAGCACTAAAAGTGTAGGATCCACGCTAAAAAGCAGTTGTATATAGTTAGCAAGTTATTAATTGGTCTGTTTGGATCCATTAGTACTAATTTGAGCTACTAATTTTTAGTGCTAGTGGATCAAATAGGTTGTAAACTTGTGTACTCATAATCATCATAAAACAATTGCATCAACTTTAGTATTAACATATCTAGTGCTGAGTGTTTGCATAAGACACATGGCATCCTTATTAGATAAAAATATGACAAATCCACAGTCTTCACCTATTACAACAAATTGTCTTACCTAATCTCTATAAAAAATGAAACAAATCTACGTAGCTATAAAAAAATTTGACAGTCTGCCAACTTAGAATTTGTCAATATTCAAAAGAATCTATAAGAACACTCAACCGACCCCAATCATTATGATAATTATGCAGAGGATCACCCAAAAAGGCAGTAAAACTAAAATCATAGATATACCATCTAGCAATTTCCACAGGTATTATATGTCCATATCGATTTGGTTAGTTGTTACCTCACACAATGGTACTGCTCCTTTCTTGATGAGATATCATGCACATTGAAATATCAAAGCATGATTATCATGCACGTCTAAATATCAGAGCATGTAATAAGTCATCAAACAAATTTATAAGAATAATTTGCTCAATTGGCTGAAGAAAAATTCATTGCAGAAGTTAAATTAAGTATATCTCAGAATATACCACAAGAATTGTGAAGGCAAATCCAAGCGATGCCATCAACATAGCCGCAAATCAAATACCACAAGGCATGTCCTAATAGACATTCAAGCCATGTAACTACATCTTCCTAGGTACCACCTAATAAAGCGTAAAACTAAGCATCTCCTTGTTTTTTTATGCAATGGGAGAAGTTGGGGTCTTCTTGTACTTAAAAAACAGGAGCATAGAAGAAAACTGTAAGTGATATAGGCCATTTGGTGCCACAAGGTGGGTATAATTTGCAACAACAGTGGATGGTGATAACCCAATTCATTCTCCAATGCCAACCCAGAGAAGCGAAGAAAGTGACTACTATAATTGTCACAGCTCTAGCTATGAAAGTTCAGTACAAAGATGGTCAAGAATAGTTCTTTATTGACAGAATGATTATTGTTGTTTTTCATGAACCAACTAAAATAATTTTTGCAACTCCACATAAACTATTATTCAAGCAAACAAAAGTACTTTAGGGGAACTGACACAAGTTGAATCAGTGTGTCTGTGATTGATGCCAGAAGCCCAGACCCATGCATTACAATGCGAAGTCAAACAGAACCAGGTCCTCAAGCGTCCTAATAACTGATACAATCAATCCAATAAAAACCATGACTAATTCAGTTGTACCTTCATGTATGCGCACATGGAAAAAGACAATCAATGTTGAATCAGTGTGTCTGTGATTGATGCTAGAAGCCCAGACCCATGCATTACAATGTGAAGTCAAACAGAACCAGGTCCTCAAGCGTCCTAGTAACTGATACGATCAATCCAATAAAAACCATGACTAATTCAGCTGTATCTTCATGTATGTGCACATGGAAAAAGACAATCAATACCAGTCACCAGATGTTTTGTACTGTGGACCACATAATGTTTTGTATTGAGTGTACATGCAACAGAATTCTAAATTTCTGATCTTCCAGGCAGTTTTTCAAGTTAATAAGGCAAGGATAGAAGAATCCTAGGGAGAAGTACAGTGATCAGAATGAGTTGGTCTTTCTCTTTTAGATCCCACACACATCCGCATCTACAATTAGAATTCTAGGATATAGCAAGTGAGACCCTAAACTCTGACAACAAGAACTAACAGAGCAAACAGAGCAGTAGTGCATACCATATAGATTATGCCATACAAAGTGGATCATCTCTGAGCTAGTCACGAAATGGGTTTTTCACAGGTATGAAAAGTAACTATAAAGGGAACTGAAAGACTTCTAAGCCTAGCCCAGCCTAGGCCAGCCAGTAGATGTGTGTCACATGTAAGGAAACAATCTAACTGCATATTCATGGGGCATGAAGAGACTTCATGTACAACTCCCATACATTTCACCCTTCGTTTATGCATCCACCATGAAGGAGATGGATTTTATTCAGAAAATACTGTGATGTTGAACAGGACAGTAGTTATCAGGGTGAAAGTTTCTCTCTCATCCATGACAGTGAGAGGGTAACTGCAATATTTCTATTTCTATTTCTACTTGTCTACATCAAAAACATAAGGAATGTGAGTAACATTTTTTTAGCAGAAAAAACATGGTAGTTTTTTTAATCTCAAAAAACATGGGAGTTGATTCAAGTTGACCTGGCATTGGTCTAGAGTAGGCTCATAAGGAAATTCAGCAGCAAAGTCATCCATGGATGCATGCTTTGGGTATGGAGGTCTTCCCAGCCTCATCCTTTGCAAATACAATTCCATCAGGTTGACAACCATCTTCTGAACAGCAAGCTTCCCTTTCAGCCTCCGCTTCTCCCACGTGGAGGGGTCATTCAGTTTGCTCAAATTCTGTGGCGTCGTCTTCTCGTGAGGCCTGCAATAGATATCAATCTGAATAAATAGTTAACTTGAAATTTTAATTTCCAGTTGCAATCGTGATAATGGCTCATATGATAGGTCATATCATAGCATGGCATGCACAATTGAAGTGGATGTGTTCATTGCCACCAATCAAAATTGCAAATCCATCTCTATCCCAAAATTGACAGTTTCAAATAGAGGGCTCTAGTACCAATTGGGATTTCTAATTGGAGCACAGTGATTGGAGGAGATGCACAGAAGGTGGGTGAGGACCAAGGACAAGGAGACCATACGGGTTGTCTCTGTAGAGCATTGACGCGTAACCAGCTGTCACATGAACGAATAAACCGAACAGAGCAACGTTTCTCATGGCTGTGGCTGCAGCATCTCTTCTTCTTCTTCTTCTTCTTCTTTTTTACTAGTGTTTTGCAGCAACAGCAAGGCTGCAAACAGTGATGAGCCACAAAGGGCAGAGCACACTGCACAACTAGGCCTGGATATCGAGCCAGCTCGGCTCGTTATAGCTCGGCTCGTTAACATTTTGGCTTGGCTCGGCTCGTTATACTAACGAGCTAGTAGAACAGCTCAGCTCGGCTCGCTAAGTAGCTCGAGTTGGGCTCAAGCCTGGCTCATGAGCCAAATCATAAAAACATATTATAGAGAGATTATAAAAATCACGTGGACAACAAATACAAATTACTTATAAATTTAACATTAGAGAATATAATTGGAAAGCAAAATAAATAAGCAATATATGAGTCGAGACCACCAAAAAATGGTTATATGGACCGAGCTAATTTTAGTTTGTTAATTTGTGAATTGATCGCATTGTTCGAGCTAACGAAGTAGTCATGAATCCGCCTCGAAATGGCTCGTTAAGAAATCGAAGCTAGCTCGTTATAAAACGAAATTTTACCATTATTAAACGAAGTCGAGCTTGAGCCGAGCCATTAACGAGTGAGTCGAGCGAGCTAGCGAGTTTCGAATTTTTCGTCCAGGCTTATGCACAACTGGTCCCCTGGTTCTCGCTCCTCGGACAAGAAAAAACACAGCCACGAAAATAGAGTGCCACTGTGTGGTCCAAGCAAACAGCCGTCACAAGAAAAGCGCCACTGTAGTGCAAGTCTACAAGCACAAGTCGCACAACATTGCTTATTAAACAGTAGACTATTTACAGATCACTTCCACAAAGATCGTTGCTGAAAGAAACATACATCTCCCACCTGGGCAACCTACATGGCTACACCCTCAGGTTTGTTGCTGCTAAAGATAACAGTTACCGAACCATAATTGATGCATACAAATGCCCGAACCTCAATACCAGGGCATGGGCATCTTAATGCCACTATATACATTCATTACATACATACATAGTCCTAATTACTAAGTAGCTAAGTAGTCGAAGGAGAAGCAAGGCACCGTCCATCTTGTAGCTGACCGGTTCTTACTTCAACAAACCAGGG
>JADLZL010005266.1:0-85085 GCA_015844335.1 Chrysopogon serrulatus | reverse complement strand
AACCCTAATAATGATTAAGGGTAATTACTAATTTATTAACTATTTTTTACAGTCGTTGAAAGCCACTAATTAACTTGCTAATTGGGGATTAATTAAACCCTAATTAATCAAAAGATTAACTAATTAAACATTTAATTAATCAAGGTATTAATTAGGCATAATACAAAAATTGATCAAAACATAACCAAACTTCATAATTAAGATCATTATCACCTAATTAGCACACAAAACAAATTTCATAATTTTTGGACTCATATTTTAATTCTTAAAAATCATGGAAGTTGCATTTCTTAATTTAAAGAGCAAATTAAAGCACAATTAAATTTTATTAGAAAAACAAAGTTAGTATTTTTCTTGCAAAGAGCATTCTTCAGAGATCACACACATATTTTTATTTTATTTTTAACTGCCCAATTAAAATTATTATGAAAAAGACAAAACTCAGCATTTAAAAACATAAAAGAAAAAGGAAAAACATTTCTCCTCTCTTCGCGGGCCACTGTGCGGCCCGAGCAGCCCGGCTCGGCCCAAGTTGGACGCGCGCGCGGCCTGCTCAGGCGCGCTGCTCCTCCCCCTCTCTCCTGTCTCACTGACACGCCGGACCCAGGCGTCAGCCTCTCCTTTTCTTCTTCCGTCAGCCAACAGAGCAACGGCGGCGGTCGGCGGCGCTACTCGCCGTCGGCGACTCCTCCAAATAAAACGATCACACAAACGGACTCCTCTCTTCCTCCCGATCCCGACAAGGTGTAACATGGCCCTTGTCCATCACCGGAACGAGCACAGCCGCGAACACGGCGGCTCGGGAGCTCCGGCCATGGCGGCACGATGGAGTTCCCACCGTTATGGGTCACGATTGACCGTGACATGAGTCCGAGGAGGCGAAGGAAGCTCACCTGGACTTGATACTCTTGCTAGTTGCGACGGAGGCGGAGTGGAGGGGGGCTTGGCCGAGGCAAAAGTGGAGCTCGGCGGCGATTTGACCTGGAGAAGAGGGGCGGCGACCCGCTCGGGCAATGTAGGGATGTCAAGGGCTAGGACTTGGTTCAGAGGGTGCGCAACGAAGTTGCGGAGTGGATGGCAGAAGCAATCGCACGGTGCTATCTCGACGACGATGAATTTGGCTGGTGACAGAGAGTGGCCGGCGGCGAGCTCAGAGAAGGAAAAGAGGGTGGCGACGGCCGATGAGTTGCTTTTATAGAGAAAAGATGGGACGGTGAGTTGGCTAGGAGCTTCACGATGATGGTGTGCTGGTTGGCGCCGCGGGAAACCGGGGAAATCGCCGGAAGGGCCACGGCGGCGTCGGCCGGCCGCCCGGCATGGGCAAAGGGTGAGGTGCCCCCCTTGTTACTGTAGCACAGTGCCAGCACATCTTTCCCCTTTTCAAATTGCTCCAAGATTTTGAATAGAAGTTGAAAAATTCCAAAAATACAGATTGCTCAAAATTTAATTCTCTACAACTTTCATTTAAGAAGTTTTGTCAGAATCCAAATAGATTTTGAATTGCATTTCAAATTTGAAAATGAGCTCAAATCCTAGTTTTTGGGATTTCAAAATTACTTTTAAATTTTGAATAAAAGATGAAAATCTCCAAAAATAAAAGTTGTTCCCTTTCTCAAGATCTACAACTTTCATTTAGAAAGTTTTTCATGAAACCAAATAATTTTTGAATTGGAGTTTAAAAATCAAAAGGGGACTATTCCCAATTTGGAAAACTTTTGAAATTAGTTTAAATTTTATTCAAAAACTTGAAAAACTTTGTATACCAAAGTTGCAGAGCTCAAAGAGATGCACAAACTGTATTTTTGGAGTTTTCCCAAATTTTGAATATTGTGAGATGAAATTGCAAAGGGGACAAAAACACTTTAAATTTCAAGATTTTGAAAAGGAAATTCAAATTGGATTTTTGGGCAATTAATTAATGATGTGGTGGAACTTTTCAAACCCAACCAATAGCATACTTTCAAAGTACAAACTTCATACTTTAAAATGGTGCCATTGGTTAGCAACTTTTATTTGCAAAATTAATTATAGTTAGCTTACCAAAATTGAAAATGAAATTCGAATTCCAACACTTAACCAACTAGGGTTAGGATTTTGGGATTCGGATTCCAAATCCAATTTCGATTCTTGCTTTTGCATCATTTGACTTATAAAACATGGTTAGGGTGTGAGCTAGGGTTAGCCAAGCACTTGTACACACCAAGGTTGCTTTTATTTGGTTGCTTTTATAAACAAAAGTAAAATTGTGAAGAAGGTTTAATGACATGCACATACGCATACGATATGAAAGAGCTCAACCAACCCTAGAAATTGATAAACTCATTTTGGTTGTTTGAATTAGTGTTCTCTAATTATGAATGCTCATGTAATGATGATGATGACATGGCAGGTTTAGGCTAACGTAACACCGGGGGTGTTACAACCTAGATCTATGGATGGAGTAGCTTCATCGTCAATCTAAGCTTCCGCAAACCTATTTAGAAAAGCTCTAACTCCAATATAGATTAACCAAGTGCTGAAAATGAAAAAGTCAACATACGAAGAAGTTCCTCTTCCTTGCGTCTTTGTTCCTCGGCGACGAGGCTAGCCTGCTAGGGGTGGTACAAGGAGCGGTGAGCAGTTGACCAAGTGGTGGTGTGCAACGAGGTAGGAGGCCCAGTGTGCAGGGCCATGGTCCGACGGCGGCGATGTGCAACAGGGCGGGCAGGGATGGGCAGTGCTTGCTTGGCTACTGGCGCAGGGTGGATTGTGTGTTGTGGGGACAACGCAACATGCAGCGAGGTGGCACACAGTGGATAATAAGAGAGAAACTGATATCTTGTGTAATCAGTGGTAGTTGGTGGGTAATTCTTTCTAACTCCAGTAAAGCTTTCATAGCACCTCTTGAGATGCTCCATGAAATCTACAGATTTAGAGGCATATCCTTGGATTTCGTGGATATGTTGCATGGTGGATTTATGTAGATCTAGAAGTATATAGCTTAAAACAATGGATCTAGAGTTGTTTTCATAAATCTAAGGATGTGTTTGGTTGTCGCACAAGCCTCGCCTAGCCTAGCCAAGCCGGGGCCGGTCCTAAGTATTTTTGGACCTAGAACGAAACTAAATTTTAGGGCCCTTTTTATACCAACGTGATAATACTACTGATACTACTTATTACTCGTATACATATTAAATTACCTAAAGAAAAATTCTAACATTCCTCGATTGAAGTCATCGATCATGGTGTCAATATAAATCTCATCCAACAATTGCTTCCTAATGAATTATGTCTATAGGTGTCAAAGTAATCCATTATGCCTTCTATTGTAGCATGGCAGAATCAATGCAAAGAGATGGTGATTGCAATTTTTTTGCTCACTTTATCGACAGACAAATATAATGTCATGCAAAATAATCATGGCAAATCCATCTATTCGCCTTTGTTTTGTTTCTTTTGTTATTGCCAAAAGCTTGCTTTCTTGATGACATGGTATAAATAATTAGTAACTACAATTTTATGAAGTAGAGATTCCAGTGAGAAAAACAACAACCAAAGTATTCATAAAATTCAGATTCGCACTGCCGCCAGCCGCCAACTGAACTAAACATGGAAAGAGATTAGGCCTTAGGGATCACGTGTGAGAGGTGAGATTAGGGCCTCTCGATTAATTTGCCGGGCTGCTCTGATCTACTTGAACGCCGGGCCCCGCCGGCCGCCATGCGCCCATCTGCGCAACTGGCAGCCGTCCCACGCTGCACGAAGAGGAACGCGGAAGCGGAAGCCGCGAACTTCGAAAGGTCGCGTTGAATCGGTAAGCGTTATCACGGGAACTTCGGAAGTCGTGATCTGCGTATGGCGTATTACCATGTAGTAGATGTACTAAGACACAGCAGAGGGGGCCCATTGGTTTTTTGGGCCCGGGACGGCCGTCCCTCCCGCCCCCCCCCTCGGGGCCGGGCCTGAGCCTAGCCTCACCCGTCCAACAGGCACGAACACCGAGAAGCTTGCTCAAGGAGGAGAGCCATTTTGCCTCTCACACCGGCAAGAAGAAACTCGCTTGCACAGCAGACTCTAAGATGAACCCGGCAAAGGAACCAAACACGTATGTCTGCTAGAAACCCTTGCTCAGCTAGGCAACACAATGCAGATTAAAGGAACGAAACGCCCCCCCCAACACCCCTCCTAAAATTGCTGGACCTCTTTTTAAATAGATCCTAAATTCAGCGTTTAATTTGCCATTAGGTTCATACGGCTCCTTAACTTTTTTTGTCACTACAATGGATGGCTGAACATCAGAGGCTATAATAAAATAAAAGAATTCTTTTATCTAAAAATGCTAGCAATACAGTACTCCCTCTCCCGGAAAGCTTGCAATTTTCGGATTTGTGGAAATGGCGATGATCACTTGCCGAAATCCCCATAGACCAGCAGACTAACATAGGAATAATAAAAATATTAAACTTTTTCGTCATCAGACGTTCAGCAGACCTCATATATATAGACAGCCAATATTTTCTACTACTGCACTAGTGGAGTATTTTATGAGCTTAAAGTGTGTGTTCTGTCAAGGCTCAAGGGAGTGCACACTAGAAAATGCTAAATAAAGAGCCAGGACAAGCAGTATATCAATATCATGGTTCATGCATATGGCTTCATCACGCGCACGTGTTTATCGTTTCTTCAGATCGAGTGGTCACGTTCGGGATTCATGCACCTCCAGCTCCAGGTTTCCAACTTTCCATCCATCAGTGTACTCACTATATTCACGTCACATCATTTGATCAGTGATGGGGTACCGCTACTGCTGGAGACTGCAGTGGAGAGGTGGAAGTGCCAAGCTGTGGGGCATCGGATTCTTCGTATCTAGCTATTCCACCTCTTTAACCCTCTGCGGCATTGCAATTCGTAACGCTAGCTACTCGCGATCGTCGACAGGTAGATTAGATCCTCCGCTCGCAAATAAAGCAATTCGTTTTCTTGTCTGTGATTACTTACTACTTTTATAGTTCAAGCTAGCAATCACGTGTTCAATCAATATAATTAAGCATGAGCTATTGGATGGAATATTTCTGTCAAAAGGGTAACCGGCCGGCCTGATCGAATAAAATAAAAGAAGCTTAATTAGCTAGCTAGCCCTTCGTTCGAGCATCAACTTTATTTTGTTTAATACGAGAGTACATATATTGTAGGCTTTGTAGCTAATGCATGCTAATTGGTTTTCACTAATTTTGGCTTGCTTTCCAGTTTCCGCATATTTCTGCTTCCACAGAATTTCACTTTGTCGAGTTTTGTCAAATAAAGCATCAGCAACTTTGATGCCTTCAGGTGCCGGCCGGCCTATACATGCAAATGAAGGCATCCTGTTCGACCAGTTCCTCCTCCACCCCCAAACCAGTGAGACTACACGCAGTGGCGGATCCAGCGATCGAATCCTGTGGAGCCAGCTAGTAGGAGCTGTAGGGCCATGTCTTATATGCTACAGTAAAATACTACTAATTTTGCCTAAACGTATGGGGCCAGCAGGCCCCATAGCCCATGAGTGGATCCGCCACTGACTACACGTGCATGACACAGGATACACCTCACTTAGCTTGCAATGAACTAACATCTTTCCTCCTCAAGTCTGACCAGGAGGAACCAAGACGATTATTGGCCACCACGGACAAAAACATATATATTGGACACCTTCGGTATCAATGCCGCGCCTACAATGACTTGCCTTCATTGCCAAGCTCAGCACGAAGGGCTACGTTAGTTCCTTCGGCCACTTCGGCTCGAGGGGCTTGTGGTACCTTCGCCTTATACTACACTAAGCAAGCCCAAAGTTTCAGTCATGAATGCTAGCCAAGAGGGGCTAGGAGAGCATACCGGAGGACTAACCATTCTAGAGGGCAAAGTTTTTTTTGCCTGGCACTCGTAAGATAAGATTTGGAGGCTTTATGGTAACTTTCGACTAACTACTTTGACTATATGGACTATGATGACTACATCCATTCCCGATGAGAAGATGTTTCGACTACATGCACTATGATGACTACATCCATTCCTGAAGAAAAGATGTGTCTTCAAGCGAAGCCTCAGGCTAAAAGGTCCTCGAGGTCAAAATCTATGCAAATCTTGATAAATTTAAGAAAGTTTGATTGATACAAATACTATAGCAGTGCTTGTTTGAGGATGGCGGGGTAGACTTGTAGGAACAGGGAGCCGAAGGGCACATGAAAACAGGTTCCCTAGACTCGCATGAACAGGAAGACAAAGAGGCACGCCCGTGGACGCCGGCTGCACCATGATAAACAACACAAAGTTTGTTTGTTTTTTGTTGTTTTTCAGGGTAACTAGCGCTCGGACGTCCGAACATACACACCCGTCTGGATTCAACTTGGCAACGGGTACGTACCCGATGGGTATTGCCCACCCGCACCCGCACCCGTTAAATTTTATCCGTCGGGTTACCCGTACCCGCAGACGGGTAAGGAATTCGTTCCACACCCGCACCCGCGCGGGTAATTTTTACCCGACGGGTAACCCGCACCCGACAATACACCCGAATTTTTATATATAAATACAAACATTCACATGTCAAAATGATAGCTTCTAGCAAGTTACAAACCAACAAATATTCATATAAAAATTATGCTATCATTGCAACAAGCTAACAGACTCTTCATATAATAATTAATTAGATTTGTGCTAAATTGTTAGGCTATATGACTAAAATGATGAAGGTAGTTGCTTATTTTTGCGGGTTTTTCTTACCCACGGGTACGCGGGTATGGGTGGTACGCACCCACACCCGTACCCGCTATACCCGATGGGTAAAGGATTTTGCCCAAATTTATACCCGCGGGTAGAAAATCTATTCCACACCCGCATCTTTATCGGGTAAAACCCGTCGGGTACTCAGGTTTCGGATACCCATTGCCATCTTGAGTCCGGATGCTCGTGCCTATACTCCATGCACCCACGCAGGGCCTGCCCCGCTTGACCCGCAAAGCACATGGGCCCTGTCTGCCCCGCCAGTGGGGACTACCTTCACCTTCCTGCGCCCCCTTGTCCTTATAGATGCCCTGCTAGCTCTGGTAGAGATGATGCAACAGAAAGTGGGAGGATGGAGAGATGAAACACTCGATCTGATTTTGAAACATCCAAATACAATGGTTGTGGCATACATCCGAAGGCCGTTGAAACACTTGAAACATACTTATAAAACAGTTGAAAACACACATGAAACACACTTGAAACCCATTGCAACCATATGCAAACATCCGATATACAACATCTAGATAAGCGCAATCGCAACATGTGTCTAGAAAACATAGATGAAACATATCGTTAAATATCTAAAACACTCGAAACATATTGTTGCAGCATGCCTCTGAAACAGTTGTAACATGTGCAATATCCATTGATTCAACCGCAACATACCTATGAAGCGCCTAAAATAATTTAAAGATACAATTACAACATAGGGGGAGAGAGCCTAGTGTGTGGGGAGCGCCATGGCCGCCAGATCTAAGGGTGCTGGGAGCTTCTTGTGAGGGA
Source organism: Chrysopogon serrulatus (assembly GCA_015844335.1). Classification (NCBI taxonomy): domain Eukaryota; kingdom Viridiplantae; phylum Streptophyta; class Magnoliopsida; order Poales; family Poaceae; genus Chrysopogon; species Chrysopogon serrulatus. The sequence continues at coordinate 77,561 of JADLZL010005266.1, read as the reverse complement.
GGATGCCAGTATCAGGGAAGGGCGTTGAGGTGGGGGAGGAGAACATCGAGGTAGGGGAAGGAGCCGTCGGGTAGGGGAGGAAGATGTCAGGGTCGGAGAAGGAGCAGTTTCGACGGGGTGGCACCGCGCTGCAACGATGCTATGCCACTGGGATCCACGACTGAGGTGGGCGAAGGTGACTCAGCGGCGCTGCTACTGCGGAGCAATGTCGTGTCGGTGCTCCGGTGGGACCGCATCGCAGCCAGCGGAGGTTGTAGGAGCAGCGGATTTTTCTCGGTGGAGAGCAACTTGAGATGGCGCCAACGAGTGGCCCGACAAAGGCAGCGCCATCGAGCGATGTGAGTGGCTAGGGCGGGGACGGCGCCATCAAGCTAGACGCGTGGCTCTAGAACGGCGTGAGAAGGGCAACAACGCCAAGGGGAGCGAGGCCAGAGGATGAAGTGGAAATGAAAAGGAATGAAACAAAGAGCGGCGCTGATTTATTCCAAGCGCTGCGGTTGTGGGCGGCGAGAAGGCCCAATAGACGTGCACCACGTCTATAAAAAGCCAGACGTCTTAATCCCATCATTACTGTTTTTTGGAGAGGAACAACAACACAAAAGCTGAATGGGCAAGACTTTGAGTTTCCAGAATCAGGCGTCTATGAGCCTTTCTTGGTTGGCCCAGCGCAGGGTGTCCGCAGCCCATGGGAGCAGGAGCTGGGTTGGGAGGGGAAGGTGGCAATTGGCGCTTCATACATTCTTTTCTACTCCATCCATATTAAAATAACTGTCATTCTCGCTTCTTGAGAAATAACTTATAAACTATTAATATTTACAAGAAATAATTAGTATTGTTGGAAAAATATTTGGATGTAGTTTTTTTTAACAAATTTATTTGGAGATATAAATATTACATATATTTTCTATAAATTAAGTTAACTTTTGATAGAAAATAAAAAAACGATAGTCAAAATTTGGGACTGAGGGAGTAGTTACGATGGAGCCGGAACAAGTGAAGGTAACATGAGATGAGGGTTTTGAAGACTCGTGGAGTTACCGAGTTCCAGATTAACAGGTGGCGACGCACAATGATCTAGATTGAATGGTCAATATCACGAGCTTAGGGCTTGCGGTGTCTCTAGACTCTAGTATCCCCAAAATCCATATAAGTTGTCCTAGTTACCCACAGAAGCTACATATGTTTAGAGAAAGAAGATCATTCATACAAGAAAAGCAGAGAGAGAAAAGAAAAGCGATACATGATGAAAAGAAAAAGAGACTTTAGAGACTGCAAGTATTGATATTTTGGATTTGTGAATAGTAATCTCACTATTTTCTAGTCTATGTGAACCATTTTATTGTACTAAAACTATTAATAGTGGTATTAGCCTAACCTAATTTTTGTCCCCATCGAATATTTAGACACTAATTTAGAGTATTAAACAAATACTAATTACAAAACTAATTTATTAGCCGGAGGCTACTTCACGAGATGAATCTACTAATCTTAATTAGTATATGATTTAATAATATTATGCACAGTCAACATTTGCTAATAATGGATTAATTAGGTTTAATGCATTTGCCTCGTTAAACACTACATGGCTGTATAATTAGTTTTATAATTAGCTCATGTAGCATCTGCAGTGGTGGAGCCAAGGGGTGCTGGCAGGGGCCATAGCCCCCTAACATTTCACAATAACAAAGAATAGTATGATTTAATATTTTTTAGTTATATTAAAAGAAAGATTATACTAAATTCTTGTCCTATATATCTATTAGTAGCTTCTATATGTAATAAAATCATACAAAACACAACTTTATATAGATAATAAAACTGTCATAATGAGCATCTCTAAAAATCGAGTCCGTACTCAAGATTTATAGTCATTTTGTATGTCTTTCGATCAATAGGCATGTCGCTTACTACTGCAAAAAAAAGTCTTAGATTATTTGATGCATATAATAAATTATGAACACCCATTGAGTCAATTAATTAATCCAAACGGTTACCACAAAAAACCTAAGGAGTTAAGTTACACTTAATTTTTACACGTTTACTCAGTCTAGTCTCCTTAAGTATAATATAATTCCCCGGCTCTACCACTCAATATCACGATATGACAAGGACTAAATTAGTTCCCCAAATCAAACACCCACGGACATTCCCTGTATAGCTAATGGGTGACGTGGCTCTGTCGGGTGTCCCGGCCTAATCCCAGGATTCAATGAAAAGCCTAATCAGTTTTTTGTGTCTCCACAAGAATGCAGCATTAGGCTTACAGCCCAAGGAAATTTGAGCCTGCACGTCCAGTCCAGGAGACAAGCGGCCCAAGAAAAAAGACTCGTGAAATGGGAAGTCCACCACTGCTCCACTAGCTTCCTTTTCCATTCCATTCCTTCCATTGACAGGAAGAGGAGACGCAACGCCCGCACGCACGCAAAGGCGGGGGGCGGAGGGCAGGGGCAGCACCGTCCACCTCCACCATTTTTTCCTCTTCCTCCTCGCCTCCACCCCTTCCCTTCCGCCTCCTCCCGCCCGGCCACTCCTCTCCCTCTCTCCCGCGCCGATCGATTGGCCCACCCATCGATCGAGCACGGGGAAGAAGGTTCCAGTCAGGAGAGGTCTCAATTCGATCGGGTTCCTTGTGGTGTGGGTGGGCGCCATGGCGGCGACGGAGGCCTCGGCAGATAAGAACGCCGTCTTCCGCAAGCTTCGCGCCAAATCGGACAACAAGGTACTGTTCTGTGGATTCGATTTGATCTTATGGGTGATCCGGTTCGATTGTGGATTCGGGATTGATCGCACTTTCTATCGCTCTGTGTGACTGCCGTCTGTGTGTGCGTGTTTTTATTCTTCTTCTCTCTGCTTGCGAATTCCGGTTCTGATGGTGGTGCGTGCATGCAGATGTGCTTCGATTGCAACGCCAAGAACCCGACGTGGGCGTCCGTCACCTACGGCGTCTTCCTATGCATCGACTGCTCGGCGGTGCACCGCAGCCTCGGCGTCCACGTCTCCTTCGTCAGGTCGCCTCGCCTCACTCTTCTCACACCTGTCCACGTACGTGGACCTGTAGCCATGCCCAATGAATAATAGTAATACCAATCTGCTGCAGTGGGTGACTGATTGATCACGTGTACATAGTAGTAATATTAATGTGCTGCAGTGGGTGGGTGACTGACTGATTGATCACGTGTTCATATGTACAACTGCAATATAGAATAAATACGATTATATGAATGAAAATTCTGAATTTTTGTCTACCTTGATTTTTGCTTCTCTCTTTTTTTTTTTGTCAGTTTTATCTGCTTATAAATTATGTGTGTTCTGGTATGCCTGCCACACTTGTTTGGATGCCATGTGATATGTAGTGCCAAAGTCTGTTGTGATATGGTGTGGCATATACATATTAGTACGCATTATGCTATGCATGAGGGAAAGGTCCAAAATTTTGCTTTACTTTCATGTTTATTTGTAATTTTGCAGTGTCACCAGAACAGTGTGATGCAAGGTACATTTATAAAGTTCCTCTGTCATGATCCTGAGTGACATCAGTATCACGGACTCAACGTTGTTGGCATCTGACTTTGAGTAGATCTATTAAATATGAGTTATGGTCCAGGTTGACTTTCTCTGAATGTGATTCTTTGTCATATAGGTCTTACATCTTTGGCACATGACATGCTTTTACCTTCTGGTCCTGATCAGTAACATCTTATCCTTTTGGAAATTTAAAATAGTTCAGTAATATTTTTACTTTATGCAGTTGCACATTGAATGACTGAATCAATACTGAAAAAACTGCTACAATATGCAGGTCTACAAATTTGGATTCGTGGACTCCAGAACAGCTGAAAATGATGGTCTATGGAGGAAACAACCGTGCACAAGCTTTCTTTAAGCAGCATGGTTGGACAGATGGAGGAAAAATTGAAGCAAAGTATACTTCAAGAGCAGCTGACTTGTACCGGCAGTTGCTTGCTAAAGAGGTTGCTAAGAGCTCCACAGAAGATGGCAACAGTAGTTGGCCATCTTCCCCAGTTGCAGCTCCCCAGGCTCCAAATCAAGCTGCTGCATTTCCAGATCTCAAGCTGACAGAGGTGTCAAAAGAAAATGTAAGTGAAAAGAAAGAGTCTGAGATTGTTCGTTCGCCTAAAGCTCCAACTCACTCTTTCAAGAAGCCGATTGGTGCTAAAAAGCCTGGAAATAAGACTGGTGGACTTGGTGCACGGAAGCTTACATCAAAGGTACGCCTTAGTCAGTGTAAACTTCATTAACTTGAGAACACACTTCCATTTGGTCCTGTTTCTCTTCGTATAGTTGCCATTTGTCAAGTAATGGTATCTATTTTCCTATTTTGTACTCTAATTTTATTACTTCCTACTCAAAAAACATGTTTTGTTTTATTGTCTGTGTAAGTAAAGTGGAATTTCCTGTTCAACTTCTGCATTGTAGCCAAATGAAAGCCTCTATGAGCAGAAGCCTGAAGAACCAGCTCCCGTCCTGCCATCATCGGTGACTGAGAGTACTACAACTAGGAGCAAACCCCATACTTCCCGATTTGAATATGTAGAAAATGTACCTGCTCCTAAGACTGGGAGCAGCTCAGAAGACAACCACATGAGTGGACATGTTGCACCCCCAAAGTCGTCGAACTTGTTTGCTGAATTTGGGATGGACAGTGGATATCACAAAAAATCTACATCCAGTTCATCCAAAGCGCAGGTAACTGTTTTATTCAGATATATATGATAAATCATGAATATGTGAACTCCATTGAGCAAGTATTTTGTAAAGTCAGAACAACAAAGAGGAATATTTAGTTCCACCATTCCACCTTAATTTGTACTCCGTACTAAGGGGAAGTATGTAGATATTGAAACAGACAGCTTCTAGTTCTTTTGGGGGTGTTCATTCCCACTGTTAGGTCATCAAAATCTGTAATACATGCTACAAATAATTAGTTTATTACTTTGTTACCCAAAACACTGATGTGTCCATGTTGAAGCCTTATCAGTGAGTGACACAATAATTTGAATTGCCCTATTCATGTTGGGATGGTAAAAAAAAGTCCCATCATATCTGCATATAGATTGGGTGTACACATAAAGATGAATAAAATGTTCTGAATTAACTGTGATTGAAATGTTAGTTCTGCATGATATCAGCAATCGTATCCAATTGATGCTGCTCTAGCTCATGAATTCTGCAAGCTGTTGGTTACTCTATGTTAATTTGGGCATGGTTACTGTGCACAAAGTTTTTTTGATAGATAACTTATTACCAATGCACTTTAACTTGTAGTTAGGCCTAAAATATTTCATCTTGTTCTAAACCATGACAGGTCTGCATTCTCACTGATATGATGCTGCTTTGGCATAGTTAATATATATGCATAACGGATAACTTGTCTGTTCCTTTTCTTAGAAGAGACTTTGTTACATACTGCTTCCTCTGTTCCAAATTATAAGACGATTGCTTTTCTAGATACATTGATTTTACAATGCATCTAGACATAGTGTATATGTAAGTGCATAGCAAAAAGCTATGTATCTAGAAAAGCCAAAATGTTTTATAATTTGGAATTTGGAGAGTACATGCTATAGTAAAAATGTTGAATCCTTATTTAAATTTTCATTTTTTTTACCCCCAAGTTTCAAGTGACTTCCAGTTTGTGTGAATTAATTTGTTTCCATGCTGTTCTCAATGCTGTTCAGATTGAGGAAAGCAGTGAAGCAAGACAGAAATTCTCAAATGCAAAATCAATTTCATCCTCTCAGTTTTTTGGTGATCAGGCCAGTTTTGAAAAGGATGCTCAAGTCTCTCTCCAAAAGTTTTCTGTAAGTACTACTTAGTTGCTATTTCATAGTTACCATAATAGTCGGTACCATGTTGAATCTTACACTCTCCCAACTTTAACTCGTTGCAGGGCTCCTCTGCCATATCAAGTGCTGACCTATTTGGCCATCAAGCAAACAATTCTAGCGCGGATCTCAGTGCTTCAGATTTGATCAACAGAATCTCATTCCAGGTAAAAGTTGGGTAGAATGGAAACTTTTGTTTCCTTGGCGTGTGTTAACGCATTGCTGTGTTTGTCTTGGCAGGCCACTCAGGATCTGTCTTCTCTCAAGAACATGGCAGGGGAAACCGGGAAAAAGTTGACATCGATGGCATCCAACATCATCACTGATCTTCAGGACCGCATCCTCTGAACTTAACTTGCAGTAAAGTAAACCTTTATGTTGCTTCGGTGGCTGGCTTCTCCCGTCAACCCGGGTGACAGACTGGCCTGGCCTGCAGATCTGTCTAGGAGTTCGTAGGCATCTGAAAACTTCCTGGCATATTTGTCGAGTTCGAAAGCATCCGAAAACTTGAGTGTAAGTTAAGAGAGATAGAGGGTGAAAGAAGAGAACTTATGGCGAATGCTGTACTTGGCTAAAGTCATGTATGCATCTGAAGCTGTAACGGAAATGTCTTTTTGAAGTTGGTTTTATTTCGGTTTAAGATATATACTTTTGCTTTAATGATACATGTTTTTCCAATTATCCGTGTTTACAGTTTCATCCTTGGTCGGCCTTAAGTCTAAGCCAGAGTGCAAGCTGTTTGCTTGGAATTGTGTTCTTGCCGTTGGTTTTATTTCCGTTTGAGATACTAGTACGTGCAAGTGCGACACGCTGACACGAACATATATTTATGGTTGTGATAGGCGATGTATTATTATAATTGTTTTTTAATAGGATGTATCAAAATATTTAGAACTGGGTTTAAAGTGTGATACGAAATCAACCATGATTACATAGCACAAATCTATATTTAAAAAATCAACCATGCATGTTTAGTACATTAACTTGTTAGGCGGAGTTGATTTAGTCCATCATGAGTCTATGCCTTTTTGCTTTATGGTTTAATCTACGGTAATGGTACTTACCGCACGTTCGTCTAGCCGTTCGAATGGACCAACCCACGCACGTCACCTGATTTGCTGTCGTTCACTCGTTCCTTCATCACTTTAAAAATATCAGCCACCACCGCTCCTTCCCCCACCCACCTCTCCTTCCCTGTTCTCATCTGCTTCCTCGGTTAGATCCGCTACAATCCATATTGCTCCCCTATTCTCCTCCCATTCCTCGAAGATCCACTGGTGCGTGCGCCCTGCCTCTGTCCCCCGCGCTCTCGGCGCAGTCGCAAGTCCTCTCCATCGCCAAGGCCACCAGGGAGGACCACACCGCCAAACCTCCCTGAGGAGTTCCTCACCCTTGTCTTCACTGGCAGGCGTAAGTGCTGCTCCCTCGTGTGCTGCCGCTAGCTAGCCATAGAGGCCACCTCCCTGCCTCGCACTAGACGCCATGGCACTGCTGCTCTCATGTGCTTCCCTGTCATTTCTAAGCTTTGAGATGTTGCACTAAAAAGCTCATCTTGTAAGAGTGGGAACAATAATTACATATTTCATTGATCTCTTTGGATTATATATAAGTGAAAAGTCACATCGAATAACGTCGTACGGACGTTAACTGTTTGGTTCGGTGAAACAGTTATTGACTAATCCATCTCTAATTGCCTGTGTCTAATGGATGAGATCACCAACGAGTATAATCCCTGTTGGCGAGCACCGTTTCGTAAGGAAAAAAAATACGAGCAGAACAGCAGAAGGGAGCATGAAAAGTTTTCAAACGCGTGTGGCAGCAAAAGACTACACGACAGACCTCCACTGCTACACAAAAATACAGTTCTGAATCCGAGTCAGCGTGTCACCACGACCCAAATTGGCTCATATACTATACTGTACAACACTATCGTATAAGCCCCTGCCGGTTCTTCTACCTATATATAGGCCGTGGAATAGTTGCTGGTCAGTCGCCAACTCGCCATCCGTCGTCTACCTTCGCCTCGTCTTCGATTTCCCTACTGCACCTGCCACTGCTCTCCACCTACAGAGAGCGAAATACCTTGCTACGGTGTGGTGTTTCCTCTTCCTGCGCTTCCTTGATGCCTTGGATTCACCACCATCGGCATACTTCCGCTTCTTACTCTCACCCCCTCCTCTTCCTCCGCGTTCTTCCCCACCACCTGTGTGAAACAAAGGCGCATGAATAACGTAGTCAAGCAAGTGAAGTGACCAAAAAAAAAAATAAATAAAGCAGTATACGTGTTTCAGGAGGAAAAAAAGTCAGTGTATATATAAAAAAAGGTGTATCTGTTAGCCATATTAAACTTGGAAGGCATGAAAAAGAGAAAATACAAAGTACACAGGCATGACAAGCATATCTTGGTGCATAGCAAATTGATAGTAGCAATGCTGTTTTACGCAAGAAGCTTTCTAAATTCTGTGTTTTTAGAACATCCACGGCGCAAGGTTTCAAGAGTGAGCAACAGCCAGCGTACAAATACAGAGAGTTGCGCTCAGAAAATACAGTGAGCGGCGCTCAAAAAATATAGAGTGAGTGGCTGCATTACAAAGAGAAAAAAACACTGCGATATTTCCATGCCTTAGTCTATGCGACAAATGACAGCTAGAGCTGTTTTCACTTGCCCTTACTAGTGCCTCTGTTGTCGTCTCTCAACTCATTGTTGGATATGGACTCTACTCTTTCGTTCTCTGAGCCTGAGGTGCCTATCCCCATAGATAGCGCTCCACAACAACCCCTGATTTCATCTACTATAAAAAGCAAGATAAGAGTAAGTCTACTATAACACAACTTTTCTCTACAAATTATAATTCATTCTAACTTGGAGACTCGAAGCATCTCTACAAAGTATTCCCTCCATCCAAATTATGTCATTCTAACTTCCATAGAGACTCAAAGCATCTCAACTTTGACCAAATTTATATAATAAATTAATAATAATTATGATACCAAATAATTATGATTAGATTCTTCAATAATCATATTTTCATAGTATACCTATTTGATGTCATAAATCATTGTAACTTTCTCTATAATTTTGATCAAACTTAGGGTGTTTTGACTCTTCAAGAAAGTTGGAATGACTTATAGTTTAAGACAGAGGGAGTAACAATCAAATCTAGCACTCTGTACACTTTGGATTAGAGGAACTACCAATGGAATGAGGTCATCCTTACCTTGCAGGGAGAGGCTCTTGTGACAGAAGTTGTCTTTGGGTTCATGTGGAAGTTGGAGTAAGTGGCAATTGTTCTCATTCATTTGAGGAGAGCCTCCCTGTGTAACTGCATGATCAACTTCAACTTCTAATGATCCACATGTGGTTGGTTTCATTTCCTTCATGTTCAGTGATCCCCTTGGGCTGACATCTTTCATCTTACCTGATGGCTCCCAACACCCATCGGCATGGCCATTCTTGTCGCCTGATCCAATAAGACAGCTAGGTCCTTGTGTTCTTGTTGATGTTTCACCCAGCCTGCAACCTTCTTCCAGTTTATCTGATGCATCTGAAAAGGTATTGCCATTTCCATTCCTTTGTAACTGTCCAGATAATTCCGGCGAAGTAGGTCCATTTCCTTGCCCATGAGAAGATGTCGCCTCTTCTTTGTTAACGAGAGCAATTTTGCCTGATTCTTCCAAGCTTACTGAACCAGCCAGTGGACACTTGTCTTCTTTCTCGAGTAAGGTAGAGAACCATGGGGATGAACCTTGTTTCACATAGAAAAGAAGATATGCTGCGATTTCCAAAGCGCTAGCCGCAGAACATTTGTAGACCTGCACAGCTGAAAGGTCATAACCATGCAACTGAACAAAATAATATTTTACCGTGGGGAGGTAAATTCTCTTGCCTTGTCATCGTTAAATTTGTACCAGTCATCTTCAGATGACCGGATATAACAAACATAGTGACCACTGCCATATGCACCGAGGTGTTCTACAACTCCATACAAATCATACTTCTGCAGTGTCTGCAACACAACTGGACGTGAGACAAATAATGGTTGGGGGGCTAAAATAAAATTATGAGAAACTGCAGCTCACATCATCCGAAGAACTCATGAAGGAGTTTATATCCAGCTCCAAAGGATACTTGACCTTGTCCCAAATCTTAGACTCGGAATTAGTGAATCGCTTGAGATGGATTACAAGCACTTCAGGTGCCTGCTCTACCTTGAAGTGTTTTTCCATGTTCACACGAGATTTGCATCCATCACACATGAAGTCTTGGATTAACTCAGTATTTGTAAAGGACTGTAAAGCATCCATTAGAGTCTCCACCATGTTCAAATCCAAGCTTAGATCGAGAAAAGGCTCAGATTTATCTGAGCAACGATTGCACTTTGGGCATCGCAACTAAGTAAAATAGGGAAAAGTAAGTATATAAATATATATAAGCATTCAATAACAAGGCATTTGAGATTGTCGGGATCAACAGAACACACCTGGCTTTTCAGGCACCCTCTGAATAAATCTTTCACCACACTACCTTCTTCAGTCAAAGAGGATTCTTCAGAGGACCTGGCAGCAATGGAGTCCTCATCCAATTTATCAAGCAAACAGCGGAGGAACTCCTGCGCATCTTGTTGTACCCCACTCTTGAAATCTGACGAAATTGCTGCCAATCACACGTGAAGAAATATGTTCAGTTTAAACTATCATCATCTCACTGAAGTACAGCTGAATCATGTGTTTCAAGTAGTTCCAAAGGTCTCAAATTTCCACAAGACTGAACAACTACAAGGGAGAATATTTACTGCAAAGAAAAGGCCAAAAGGGACAAGAGAGTGCAGCTTCATTGGGCTGGGAACTAGATTCTGGTGATAACTTAGGACAGAAAGGATAGATATGTAGCGCAAATCCAATATAAAGCTCATGTGGGCAACACCATTTCTGCTGCACATAACAGCACTACTTGCAAAATGAAACACATACTGCAGGCATAGCAACCAGCCATGCAAGGCAGGGGCAGAGAAATAAGCATGAGTGAAGCGTCTAGAAAGGTTGGATGGAAAACATACATTTCAGGCAATTAACGAAAGTCTCAGGGTAGAAAGAACTTCCAGAGAGCCTGATAGATTCATCGACATGCTGTTTTAGGGAGCAGTAACAACAGAATCCAATAGAAACACCTACAGAATCCCAAATTAAACCACATAACACGTCAGAAAGGAGACAAGATGCTCAACAATCTCATGATGATAACACGTCAGAATGGAGACAAGATGCTCAACAATCTCATGATGAGTGAATTAGAAACCTTACGAGGACATGGATCTGGATGATCAGCTTTACGAAGCTTCAATACAAGAGGAACAGTGTGGACCATACATTGGAGTACGCAATTAAGAAAACATGTCCACAGATGAGGATTGGATAGCCCAGCACCCTATGCAAGCAACACAATTCAGTTCATAACTTACCTTGATTTCAAGTGGAAATGAACTGCAGTAACCATAAAACAGCAGCAAAAGTCTAGCTTACCACAGTGTAGCTTTCCTTCTCAGTGTCTGGTCCTGGAGAGGACCAAGACCAACAACTCCCCTAGGACATAACAAAAATAGAAGGTGTCAACTACAGATATTTAACATGGAAAGAAACTACTAGGATATCAAAGGATCAAAAATAAATAACGAAATTTGCATGCTCAGAATCAAGACAGAAAAAAAAAAAAACTATAATGCATGAAAGTGCAACACAAGCCCAGCTTACTGAATTGTATCTTTTCTTTCTCTGGTCAGGTTCAGGAGAGGGCCAATGACTCCAATGATCATCAGTATGAAGAGAAGTCTATGGCAGAACCTCAGAAGGAAGAAATGAAGATGTGTAAATCAAAAAATCCATATGGAAAAGAATGACTAGGATATCAAAATACCAAAAATATAAACAATGAAATTTGCAGTGTCTAGTCTGAAAGAGGAAGACTGCAAATATACATGAAGGTTTAAATGACAAATAAAAACTACAATGTATTCTGAGATGCTTAAAGAATGACTTATACAGAATAGTTAAATAGTAGAGTACAGAGTAGCTAAAATAGTAGATAGCTTACAAGCTTACCATGGGATTCCATGGGTTTCGAAAGCCATACATAAATGGATAGTCATCATTCCAGTGGTTTCTTCTCTCTCTTCCACGCATCCATCGATATGGGTCATACTTGTATGGACTATATCTTGAAATATTGTAATGATGGTGATGATGCTCACCATCACTATTATCACTTTCATCACTAGCGTTTGTAGGGCAATCTGAAAGATGACCATCATCCTGTAAACAAATGGAACAGAATATAACACCATATAAATTATATTTGTTTGTCCAGGCGAGAGTATGTATATGTCACTCTCCTAGAAAAGTGAAGAACAAGTAGGCAATGCAGAGCAAATCTGATAATTGGAATTTGCAAGGAAAAGATCCCTTACTTCATTGGATGGTTCTTCCATATGTAAACAGGAATGATGAGGCTGACATAACTCCCTTTTTGTTAAGTTATTAGTCATTTTTGGGATAGCTTATAATAGGAATCACATGCTCTAGTTTTTTTCTTAATGGCTACACAGGAGCCAATAACAGGGCCAACATGATGGAAGTACAACTGGTAAGAAAATTAAACAAATAACAAAATCCTGAGTTGATAATTAAAATAGCATCAGTAACACCCAACAACACAGTATTAAACCAAAACCATAAATAAAGGTACCAAAGGTGTGTGTATGTGTCTTTTGGGGGGAAGGGCACATTCAAACCGACAATAAGCATGCATGACGAAATATGTGCACAACAAGAGTATAGATAATAACCAAATAAACTTTTATGTTACAATATACTCCATCCGTTCCAAATTATAAGTCATTTTGACTTTTTTGGTACATCTATTTTGCTATGTATGTCTAGATACATAGCAAAATGGATGAACTAAAAAAGTCAAAGCGACTTATAATTTGAAACGGAGGAAGTACAAAAGAAAGCTGAAAACTAAAAAAGAACACTAACTGTTACAGAGAAAAGAGGAACAATTAATTAGCCCTAACCTTCACCCATTAGTCCAAAAAAATCACAGTAATAACAGGAAAAAATGAGACAAGGAAGATAAGAGAAAGACTAATCCTAAATAATATAAGATGCCATTGAAGATCAATTCGAAGAGAGCAAACAAGTAAAGCACTAATTACAATTACTAGCTAACTAGAGGGGGTACTGTGAGATGTTTAGTAGGCAATCATAGAAATACCTAATACATAAGATGCTATCAGAGGTTAATATGGAGGATGGATAAAGAATCAAAGCACAAATAGCATCATTAGCTAGCTAATTATACTACTTATTATTTTGCTAACTAAGGCATAGAAATGTTGGGGGTGTCAGGTCCCCTTCCCTCCGCCTCTGCAGGTTGTGGCCAATGCATTGTTCATTTGCTATCACGAAGATGTTTAAGCACAAGTAGAATACTGAACTGAAACATATCAAGGCATCTTCCTTCATTTCCAGCACAGCCCAACTGAGGACCAGAACATAGGAGTAACTGTGATTCTATTGGAAGGAGACACTATCATATTTTGAGAAACAAGTCATGCTGAAATAATTGTCACCTTAGGTTTTTGCTGTTCTTCTGAAGGGAATGGTGGTGGAGGTGGTATTTGTTTCTCACTTTCCTTGCTGTTGTCAGAAACAGCCTAGGTAATGGGTCAACGAAAAAAAACGGAGCAAAAATGTTTATCAAATTCACAAATGTGTCAGAAGTCAATGGATACAGTTTTGTTAGAAGGCATGATATATGATAATCTGTTTTACCATAGCTGGCTGCTCCTCTTCTAGTAAATGCCCCAAAGCCTGAACAGTCACCTCGGGCAGCTTCTGAAAGTAAATAATGAAAATGGTGACAAAATCAGAAGTAACCTGGGGAACAAGAACTTTGTATATATACCAAGAATAAGCTTGAGAAAATTTGTTGTATGATAGGATTCACTATAACTAGAAGGCAGCACCAACTAACAATGGTCATGGTCAGTTTCATTTTCCTTGATATCACTGACCAAGAAACTAAATAATCAAGCACAATACTACAGAAATAGGCATGGAATTCAAAATTCCCAATTCATGGCCCACCAAAAAAGAACATTTCCTCATATAAATGCTCATCATCCATAGCATAATCAATTTTACAGATCAAAAGGAATGTCAATCATAAATAAAATCATCATTTCCCATTTAAAGATACAATAATCATCTCAGCTAAGACTATCACCACAATCAGTGTTCTGTCACAAACAAACATAGGAAGGAATGGCAAAAGCTAGTTGGACCTCTAGATAAAGAGACTCAACAACATTAACAAAAAAGGTAGGGTTAAATTTGTAGATTTCACCATCTTATTCACTATATCATCAAATAGGGATTTTAAATTTGTATATTTCACCATCTTATTGACTATATCATCAACTAGGGATTTCTCACCATATAGATATACTCCATCCTGAAAAGAATGCAATTCTAGCATAATATTGGGCAATTTTGAGTTTCATCAAGTTTATTTATACAAAAATGTATTGACATTTATGATACCAAATAGGTGTTATTAGATTTGTCATGGAATATATTTTCATAATATAACTATATTGTGCCATAAATATTAATACTCTTTTCTACAAATTTAGTCAAACTTTAGATAATTTGACTAAGGATATAAGTAGAATAGAATCCTTAAGGTAGCCAGTATAAAGAGAAGCTAGTAACTTCTATAGAATATAAAGCTTTTATAATGACATTGGACTTCAAGAGTATATAACCATATAAATCATCAAAGGGAAGTGTAGAAAGTAAACCTTGAGATAGGATTTCTGATCAATAGAAGAGGAAATAGATGAAACTTCCAAGCTTTCCCCACCTTCTATGTCTAGCAGCTAAAAAATACGATTTTGATCAAGTCTAGCAGCTAAAAATAAGCAAGTAAAGATGACGCTGAAATATGCACACAGAAATAGATATACCATTGGAAGAGATTCTCTGTCCTGCTCACATTCATTCCTTTCTATGATATAGCCCATCTACATGACACAATTGGAGAAATTCGTTCATAACTAGACCAACAGTCACCTATATTGTAGAGTAAGAAAGCACTAAGGACAATTTACCATGTCACAGGGCTTCTGATTATCAGCAAGAGAAGATAGCAGCACCTCAATGCTTTCAAAAGCCTACAAAAAGTAAAGGACTATTTCAATCAATCAGATTCAGCCACGATCTAACAGAATGAGGAACATGAGATGTAATCGATCAGTTACATCCAACACATTGGATAAATGAGTCATACCTCGTGGATTTCACCTTGCGAACACTCCTCTCCACCGCCCATCACAGACTGACTCTACAATGAACGGTAAGGTGAGATTGAAGAACTGGACAGCAATACATGGTGAAGCAATGACAGGACAACCTGCGTAGTTGTCATGAGGAGATGTAATTGATCAATTACATCCAACACATTGGGTAATTGAATCATACCTCACGGATTTCACCTTGCGAACACTCTTCTCCACCACCCATCACAGACTGACTCTACAATGAACGGTAAGGTGAGACTGAAGAACTGGACAGCAATACATGGTGAAGCAATGACAGGACAACCTGCGTAGTTGTCCATAGTTTGCAGCGCAGTGCAAAAATCGTTGGCTCTAAAGGTTGTCAAGTTCGGATGCTACGATCAAAGCAAAACAACCATATTCAAGTGTTTCAAACAAATTATGACACGGACCGCTTTAGAGGGTTAGAAGACCAACAAATACAAATACAAATACAAAAAAAAAAAAAAAAAAAAAAAAAAAAAAAAAACCTACGAAATTCAGGGGAAACTGAAACAGTATGCGAACAACGAGACAATTGAAACTGAGCTCGATTGACACACTTGGAATAATTGCAGCAAGGCAACGCGAATCTCTAGACAATTTCAAAATCTAACCAGGTTCATCTCCTTGCTAGAACGCAGCCAATCCTCGATCAAATGTCAGTGATGAACGTGAACCCCAACGGAAGGGTGCTGGGCAATTAAGAGAACCGAACTTGCAACGGTGAAGCTAGGCGCTCGCGAAGCACACAGCGAAAGAGCCCAAACCCCCAGCGACCGCACAAAAGAAATTTAAGCACAAGCACTTGATCGGAGGGCTCCTCACGGAGTTAGAGGAGAAAGGTCGCTACCGTTTGCTCCGGCGGTGGAGAATGCAGAACCGCCGACATGGCCGCGACGGCGGCCTCCACCACGGCGTCAGCAGCCACAGGCGGCAGGGTGGCGACGGTCTCTGCCGCCATCGGCGGAGGCACTGCGGCGTCCGGCAAAACCAGAGGCGGCGCGACCGCCACATACGAGGCGCCGACGGTCTCGGCGGAATCCGCGCCTGCCATCGGCCGACCAAGGGGTTTTTGAGCTCAGCGCGGGGCGCCGGGCGCGAGGGTTTAGACGAGGGGGAGACGATTGCTGCGGTGGATCATGCAACCCATCTACAACTCCGGCGCGACGCGACGCGTTGCGGGATTCCGCGCACTGGAGCGGCGGCGGAGGAGAGCTAGGAGGCGAGGCGGCGGAGCAGGGGTGTCCTGGTTTATATACGCTGGGTCCGGCGCGGCAGCCGGAGGAGGCTGGATGGGTTCGGTTGGTTCGGCTTCTCCTTCCTTTCCAACTCGGTCAGGGGCTCGTCTCGCTCTCGCTCTCGCGGCGGCCCGACGACTCGCCGTACCGCTGGTTGGCTACTTGGCTTCTTTGGGTTGGGTTGGGTTGTGAGTTGCATGCAAAGGGTTCTGTAACACCTCGGTGTTTAAGCTTGCATTAGGGCATAATTAACTAACTCTAATCATCATATGGCATAGCATGAGCATCATCATTAAGCATTTAATCCCAAAGTGCATCCTCATTTCATGTGCTTGCTTTTAATTACTAATCTCATGCTTGAATGAAGTGTTAGTTAATTAATTGCCTTGCAAACAACTTGATCAAGTTTGGATTCACTTGCCCAGCAATTTGAAAAGTTTTAATAAAATTTATTGCAAAAGATTTGGTGCATTTTGGAGCAAAAAAGAAAATAAATTGGAAAATTCCCTTTTTATACCCTAATTTCAAAATGAATTTGTATTTCAAAATCTATTCAGAATTTCAAGATGAGCCTTAAATGAAAGTTGTTCAGTTTTAAATTCTCTACAACTTTTGTTTTGGGCACCTTTCTTGAAAATGGCTTTAAACTTGTCAAAAAGATGCTTTTGGTTCAGTTTGATTTGGATTCAAATTTTCAAAAAAAAAAAAAAAAAAAAAAAGACCAAACCAAGAACGAGCAGCCTATTTCGCCCGCTGCGGCCCCCGGCCTTCTGGTCCGTCCGTAGCGCGCGCAAGGCCAGCGCCCGGCGTGGGCGTGGCCGCCGCGGCGACGCGCGCCGCGCCAAGCAGGCACGCGTGGCGCCGTCGCTGGCCGCCGTGCCAAGTGGCCCGGCGTCCTCGGGCGGCGGGTCCCACCCAGCGGCTGCCGCATCACCCCGTGCCGAAATGGAACGGCGGCGTTTCCATTTTTCGCGCTGGCGCTTCGCTCGCTCTCCGCTGCGCTCCTCGGCTCGCGCCCACAAGAACGCCGCCCCTTATTTCCGTACCGCCCACCGCCATCGTCGCGGGTCTTCAAGACCGCTAACGCGCGCCGCGACCTCCGCCCGCCCGTCCTCCCGCGAACACCCAACCACCAGCCGCCGCTGCACTACCGTAAGGGCGCATTGCGCCATTTTCCCACCGGGCGCCATGGTCGGCCGGCTGGGAGTCGCGCTCCGCCGCGTTCCGATCACCCGCTTTCGCTCTCCCACTTCAAGATGAAGTCACGCCGGAGTTCGAATCGAACCCGGCGGCGCTTTAGAACCAATTAGGGCCCTGCTATTTTGCCGCTAGGCTTCGCCCGTCGCATCACGTCGCGCCACCGCCGCCATGCATCGCCGCCGAGCCTCGACGCCCGTTAATCCCGGGCCGCCAAGCTCACGGCATGCTCCGCTTAGCGTCCCGCGGAAGTCACGCGCTCCTCTCCGCCGCCTTGACATCGCCGGAAAGGGCCACCGGCGGCGGACATGCGAACCGCAGCCGCGCCGCCGCTCGTCGCCGGCCGACTCCGGCCGCCACTCGCGCAACTGCACCCGCCACGGGTGCGGCTCGCCGAGAGGAGCACGCCGATGCCCTCGACGCCGGCCCGCGCCGCCCCACCCCGGCGAGCACGGCCGGTCGGCGGCCGGCTCGCCTTGGCCGGCCGACGGGTGGGGCCGGGTTGACCCCCTGCCCGCCTGGCAGCGGCACGCGGTCCACTGGACCGGGTCCAGCCAGGGCCCAGCGCTCGGTTTTGATTTTAAATGTTTTCCAGAAATTGTTTTAAATGGATTTGAAATTGTAAATGGTGCAAATGAACTCCAAATTTGGTGCAATTTGTTTTGTTAGGTTCATGGTGATGTGATCTATCTGTGAAAAATGTGTGATGCAAGTTTTGAGATACTTTACTGTGTAGTTTTATTTATTTACTTAAATGGCTGAAATCTGAGTAATTGCATAATAAATAGAGTATTGCTCTGAAAAATATGATTCTTGTTTTGCTAGACTTGTTATGTGATGTAGTTTCTGGGAAAATTGTGTGTTATGCAGTTCCTGTACAAAAATATTGGAATATGATTTAATTTCAATTCTGGGCTGATTCTTGTATGATTTTTAATAAATAAATTATAAGGAATTAGGCCCTGGTAATTCTTGGTGACTGTTCTTATGCTAAGTAGGTATAGATAAAAATATGAAATCTGTTGTTTAACACTTTTCATAGTGCAAAGTTGTTAAATGTGCTTTTCTGGCCAGTAGCTTCATCTTTTTGTGTAGTCTGTTGTACTTGGTAAAATGAGATAAAAATTTTATCATGGCTCTATTATAGCATAGTGTAGCTCCTGTAATTTTTGTAGAATTTTCTGAACTGTCTAGACAGAGGTCACAGTTCAAGCCTATTTATTCACATGAAATGATAAGTAATTGAACTAAATGATTTAATGGCTTTTGTATCAATTCTTGTGCTTTTTCAATTATGTTATGCTTGCTGGTCATGCATTGGAGCACCATGTCTGAAGTGTGATACTTGCCCATGAGTAGTGGTAGTACTCCTTGTATTCATGTTGTGCGTGTGTAGGCGAGTGTGTCCGCCACAAGACGCCACTCCACTCTTCTTTATGCACTTCTCTAAGTGTTTAGAGAAGAGGTATGCACATACTCGATAAATGAGTTAAGTTGTAGTAGAGAGGAGATATGCACCTACTCATCAAATAATTTATTAATCATCTTCATCCATGATCATCATACGTTGTGCATTCATGATACTTATGCACGTGCATCGCATCATACAAAGAGTTCGCAAGAGGACCTCCCTTACTCGGAAATCGAGGAGAATCGTCCGGAGGAACCGCAGCAAGAAGTGCCGCAAGAGGAAGGAGAAGAGGAGGAGCTTCCGGAGTGCCCGGACCACCGCAAGATCGACTTTGTGCAAGGCAAGCACCGGAGCATTTACTTACCTATGCTTTCTAACAGTCTAATTATGCTTTATGATTGTTGCATTAAGTATAGGAGTTGTGTGACACCGTTGCTGCATTATATCCTTGCTTTACCATTGATTATCCCACCTTGATACACCCTGCTAGTCTAGGGCGAGTAATATGCTTAGCTTGCTTAGACGGTAGAAGTCGGGTGATTTCCTGTTATCCGCGAGATAGGTGGTTACCTATGATTGATGGAAAAGCTTATGTTGATATCATCTGGATAATGGCTATGGTTGATAATTGGAGACCGGACGGAGTCTTGTGGGGTTGTTGGACCATAGTGATTCCGTCTCGTGTCGATTAAGGACCGCATCGTTGTTGTACCGCAAGTCATGTTGAACGCATGCCTCATGTTTAGGCGGCCGGATAAGTCGTTCCGACCGCGAAGCCCAACACTATCCGGGCCGGTTCTCGACCGTTCGCACCGTATTGGAGATGGATGGGGGACCACGGGGCGCCAAGAGTAAGTCCGAGGTCCAAAGATGGTCGGCTAAAGGCGCTCGGGCGGTCCCCTGCACGGTGGTTCCATGCGAGTCCGCGTGCTTGTCTTCCCCGATACGTGCCATGGTGACACAGCTCACTTTAGCGGGTGAGTGTGGTTTGCATGAGGAATACCCCCGAGCTCGGTAGTAATCGATTCGAATCGCCATCGTTCTGGGACGGTGAACACTTGACTTGAGCTGCACCATCGTAGTAATGATTATGGAATGTGGTTAATGATGATGATGGGTTAAGCTGATGTATATAATTATGGATACTACTTGCTTGCTTAATCATGAATAATATACTATGATGATGAATAGTATAGGTGCTTACCTAGCTTAAATAGGAATGATTAAGCCGAGTTGTCACTTTAATTATCACTACCGCTTTTATGCAAATGAGTCGAGCTACCTCCCGATAAAGCCTATCATTCCTCCTTGGAGTCTTTTCTTTTGAGTCGGTCGGGTAAGTCTAGGCTGAGTACATTCTCGTACTCGGGGTTTTTCCCCGCTTGTTGTTTGTGCAGACGGGCATACCTACCACAGCTGCTGCGAGACCTGTCTTTTCCCAAAGGATTAGAAGACCTTGGGCAAGGTTAATCTTAATATTCTCCCCAACTGCTTTTGATGGATTGACTATCGAGCTGGCACTGTATTAATCTTAAAAGTGTGAGTTGGGTTGAGCTTTTAAAACTATCTTGTTTCCGCTATTTGGATTTGAAGAACTTGGTTTGTAATAACTTTATTTCCGCACTCTGATGTTGTTTAACTATTTGCGAAATGTTGTAACATGCGGATGGTGACGCTAAACTTGTACGATCTTGGTTGATGATGTTTGGTTTGAAATCCTTCGAGATTTCCGGACTACCGGGTTTATAAAGGCTTAAGTGTGACAATTGCTTGCTTAGCGAGTGATTTTTCACTTATGCTTTTATAAATTGGTCGGTTCATTACAAAATGCATCGAGCAAGGTTTAGCGACATCTTTTCACATGTCTAATTGAAACAAAAGGATTTGTTTTCAAAACCGGATTTTAACTTATAAATCTATAAGTCTTTCGAGAAAATTCGTTTGCAAAACTAAAAGTGTGCCAGCGGTCATATCCTTTATGCCCAAATAAGGACTCTAGGTGGCTAATTAAGTACTAACTTGGGGGCTTGCATCATATTTTATTTTCACCGTTGCCCATGCAAAGAAGGTAATTGTATGGGTGCCATTCGCTTGAGTGGTAATGTATGGTTCAAAATGCCTCTACGCCTCGGTAAGTGGGAGTTGTGAGAGCATGGTTGTCCAACCGGCAATCTAGGGGAGTGCTAGTGTGATACCGGGAAGTATGTACATGTCAAAACCATGTACTTACCAAGGTGTTTAATTGTGGGTTGTGCCGTCTATTAATCGGCGATGCCGTCATTGGGCGAGGATCGGGTAGTTGTACTACATGTGCGTGTATTCGGGAATGCACGTGCGTGTGAGTGCTTAATCTTTACTTTCGCAATGCATTTATTCATACTTGTTGGGATGGGCTGCAATGGATTTTCTGCAGTACATAACAGCGCTTAGTGTAGAAAACGACTAGTTATACGCTATGAGAGAACGTTGTATGCCACCGTATATCCGTTAGAATTATTTTTGCTAGGTTTGTGAGAACGTAAGATACGTGCATACATCATGTTTGTTCATCTCATGTCATGACATTTACCTTCCTCTTCTACGTAATTTATTGCTGCGATTAAAATTGGATAATTAATAACTTGTCTCACCGGGATAAATTTCCCGACAGATGGCTCGCACCAAGCGCATGCTTCGCAAGTCCACCGGGAGGGTGTGTGCCACGTGGACGGCTTGCACCACGCACGGTGATCCGGGAGAGTCACTTCCCTCGGAGGAGTTTGGCATGCCCACGCTCCTTTGGAGAGTGCTGCGCTCACGCAGATATACGGAGGAGCAGCGACCCGTATACTCTCCCGGGTCACCGAGGAGCCGCCTCGTGGTGACGACTTGGTCGCCGTGGGAGATCACCGTTCCTCCACTCCACCCGGATTCCGAGTGGTACGGGTGGCGTGTTCGGCGCCACCGCCGTCACCGCTCAGATGGGGCCGGCAGGGCTGCTTTCCGTGTCCTTCGCCCGGATCATGGAGCGTTTTCCCCGAGCCTAGCACAGGGCTTTGGCGGGGACTTTTCCCAAGGATGACCCCTCGGACACTTTGTTTGGGAGCAGTCCCCTAGCCGAGCACGTTGGCCAGAGTGGATGAGATTGATGGTAGTGACAACGCAGCCATGAGCACTATGTTTGCACCGATGCGGGCATATGATGCTACCGAAACTACCATGTACAAGCTCGCTGGATCGGAACAAGGCTATGTGGGAGAATGAGAAGAAAATGAAGAAGGAGCATACGAAAACAAGTCCGGGAGCCGAGGCAAAGCATAGGAACCAGATTAGGGATGAAGCCGAGGCGGAATTGAGGGAGGCCAACGGGGAGAACACTGCCTGCGTGCACGTATTGCACGCCACGAGCAAAGACGAGAGGAATGCCGACAGATGATGGCCCGCTTGGTCACCGAGAGGAATGAAGCCCTAACGATGCTCACCACCGGGGCACCGGCTCTTTGACCGCGAGCAAAGACATTGACCGGTTGCACGAGGACTACCACGTCTGTACAACCCGTGGTTCATGGTCACCATGGTCCCGGAGCAAATGAGATGGAGCCAGGGGGTCATCAACCCCGATGGAGGCGAGGAGGACGCCGACCTTCCACTGCACCAGCGCACGCACCCGACGACGACGTTGTTCTCGACGCCGAGTCCGACGTTGGTAGTGAGCACGAGTAGGCTAGTAGTTCCATCGCTAGTCGTGAATTACGCTTTTAGTTCTTTTGATGTTGTTGGCATGTAACATTATGAGATGTGACTCATGTGTGTGTTGGATGTCCCGAGTTGTGGTGCTACTTGAACGCCTAAAGTCCAAAGTATGTATGCTTGGCAATTTTGGATGTTGTATGCCTCGGATGACGCTTTGTTCAAGAATATGATTAGTGATGTTATGGATTGTGGAAATGAATCTTTATGCCTGTGTATTGATGAATGAATTCATTTTCTTCCAATAATTCATTGGCATGATTATTACATTAAACACAATGTTGTAACATCACCTAATAATTACTTGATGCTGAAATATGCGGATGGTTGATACTCGCCGCACCGCTAGTGGCTCTCTGGTTGGAGATGGTTCCGGCCAGGCGGTGGAGGCAATGGAAATGGTGGAAATGGTAATGGAGGCAACGGAAACGCCGAGGGTAACCTGCCACCACCACCTCCTCCTCCACCATTGACCGCCGAGCAACTGTTTCAACAGTTCTCAGGCGTCGGCGCAACATGGAGGCCGTATTGCGTGACATTGCCGCGAACACCGGTCGCGGGGGGCCACCGTGACCGTCCCCGCCAACCAAGATAGCACTTTCAAGGACTTCTTGGATACCGATCCGCCAAAGTTCTTGCAAGCTAAGGAACCACTCGAGGCTCTCGAGTGGATCAACACGATGGAAGACAAGTTTCGCCGCTCCGTATGACCGAAGTCACTTTGAAGGTTGAGTATGGGGCACATCAATCTGCAGGGGCCGGCGGGAATTTGGTGGTCCCACCAACGCACCACTTTTTTCGCCCGAATGCTCCCATCACACGGGCGCAGTTCACTCGGATCTTCCGCGGTACTTATGTTCCACCAGGTTTGATGGCTATGAAGGTATCTCGAATTCATGAAGCTCACTCAAGGCAATAAGAGCATGACCGAATATCTGCAAGAGTTCAACAATCGTCCCGTTATGCTCCCAAGAGCATATGTGGACACCGAAGAGAAGAAGATAGAAAGTTTCAAAAGAGGTCTCAATACAAAGATGGCCAAAACCATGGGTATCGGTTCGAGGGCTACATTCAATGAGTTCATCGGCCGACGCTTGACTCAAGAGAATAATAACAATCGCATGTCGCTTCCAAGAATCGCAAGAGAAGCTTCGAGGGAGGATCTTCCCAGCCCGACCCCCACCGCCTAACCGTCCGCCAGTACCGCCCTCCCTGTTCGTAACTCAAGGTTCCGCGCACCTTTTGCTCCAAAGAGAAATGCTCCACCACCTCCGAAGAATCGGAGGGGCTATCGCCCACCTGCACCTCAAGCTCAAGCTAGGACTGGTGGTCCTCTTTTGCACCTGCCGTGAGAGGCCCGTGCTTCAACCGCAATCAACCAGGTCACTTCGCCAAGTACGCCCATATACCCGAAGCAGACGACCTATCAAGCCCGTGCTCATCACACCTCTATTAATGAGATTCCTCGATGGAGAACCAGATCACTTTGGCAATGCGTTCCTTGTCAATAAGCATCCTGCAGCTTGTTTTATTTGATTACGGATCATCGCATTCATTTATGAGTCAATCATATGCACGATCACATGAGTTAGAACTTAAGCAATTAGATTATGGGTACCGCATCGGCTCCGCCGGTGCCGATGTCCTATCTAATCGATGCTTCAAAGATGCAATTTTTGAAATTGGAGATAAAGCATATAGAGTTAATTTGGTAGTTTTACCCGGGTTAACTATGGATGTGATCTTGGGAATGGATTGGATGAAAGATAAACAAGTTGTGATTGATACCGGAATAGAACAATTACCCTCACGGATCCTTCGGGGCCAAGACACTTTCCAAGTGTTATTGCCTCGAGTTGCGCATACATGACCAAGTTGACCTATGCTATTCGAGCTTCTTCTCTAGCCGAGATTCCAAAGAGTATGTGAGTTTCCCGATGTCTTTCCCGAAGATTTGCCCGGGTTACCTCCGAAAAGAGATATCGAGTTTGCTATTGATCTAGTGCCGGTACAGCTCCAATCAGTAAGAGACCGTATCGTATGCCTCCCAATGAGTTAGCGAGTTGAAGAAACAGTTGTATGAGTTGAAGAAGTTGGGTTTTATCGGGCCAAGTACTTCTGAATGGGGTTGTCCAGCTTTGTTTGTGAAGAAGAAAGATCACTCTCTCGGGTTATGTGTTGATTATCGGCCACTCAATGTTTGTCACAATCAAGAACAAGTATCCCTTGCCGAGAATTGATATCTTGTTTGATCGGTTGTCTAAGGCTAAAGTGTTTTCCAAGATTGACTTGAGATCGGGGTATCATCGATCGATTCGTCCGGAGGATATACATAAGATCTGCTTTCGTTACTAGATACGGGTTGTACAGTATCTTGTTATGTCCTTCGGCTTAACAAATGCTCCTGCATACTTTATGTATCTTATGAATTCAGTCTTTATGCCCGAATTGGATAAGTTCGTGATTGTATTCTTGGATGACATTCTCGATCTACTCGCAAATGAAGAAGAACACGCCCGGCATCTAAGAGTTGCACTTACCGGACTAAAGAGAGCATAAGTTGTATGCCAAGTTCAAGAAATGTGAGTTTTGGTTAAAGGAAGTTGCCTTCCTTGGCCATATCATTTCTGAAAATGGCATATCGATCCAACCCGTCAAAGGTACAGAAAGTTATGGATTGGCTACCACCTACGCCTGCGTGCATGAAGTTCGGAGTTTTCTTGGAATGGCGGGGTATTATCGCCGTTTTATTCCAGATTTCTCTAAGATTGCCAAGCCCATGACAAGTCTCGCTTTCTGAAAAGAGCATAAGTTTGTCCGGACAGAGGCATGTGAGGCGACTTTCCGCACCTGCGAGAGTTGCTAACCATCGCTCTGTCTTGGCACGACTGATATCGAGAAGCCATTTGATGTGTACTTGTGATGCATCGAAGACCGGTTTAGGTTGTGTGCCGATGCAAGAAGGCCGAGTGATTGCTTATGCTTCACGTCGGTTGAGAAAGCATGAAGTCAACTATCCCACGCATGATCCGGAGTTAGCCTGCGGTTGTGCATGCCTTAAAGATCCGGAGGCACTATTCTTTGGGAAATGTGTGCCACATATACACCGATCACAAGAGTCTCAAGTACATCTTTACCCAACCCGAACTTAACATGAGGCAAATAAGATGGTTAGAGTTGATCAAGGACTATGACTTGACAAAGGCACTATCACCCGGGAAAGCCAATGTAGTTGCCGATGCTCGAAGTCGTAAGTCACATCATCATGTTGTGCAGCCACTAATAGAAGAGAAGTTCGATCCGATGCATCCTGCGGTTTTGCATGATATCCAAGTCCGATGTTCCCTTGACCAACAGATCATTGAAGGTCAAAAGACCGATCCCGGTATTTATCACCTCAAAGAGAGAATGAAGAAGGCACCAATTCCACACTTTCGCTTGGATGACGATGGTGTGCTTTGGTTCGACAATCGCCTTGTCGCATCAAGGATCGAGAACTCAAGAATAGGATGATGGATGAAGCTCATCTTTCCAAGCTATCCATTCACCCCGAAGCAACAAGATGTATCATGACCCGAGACCTCGATATTGGTGGACCAAGATGAAGAAAGAGATAGCGAGCCTATGTGGCTCGATGCGATACTTGTTGTCGTGTCAAGGCTATTCACATGAAGCCGGGCGGTTTTATCAAATCCGTTGCCGGTTCCTCGCTTGGAAGTGGGATGATATTAGTATGGATTTCATCACGGGTTTGCCAACCACACAAAAAGGGAATGATTCGATCCGGGTGATCATCGATCGGTTAACCAAGTCGACTCACTTCTTACCCGTCAAGACCACTTACGGACCACCTCATTATGCTGATCTCTACCTCTCCGAGATTGTTCGTTTGCATGGAGTTCCTAAGACCATTGTATCTGATCGAGGATCACGTTCACCGCTCACTTTTGGGAACGTTTGCATGAAGGAATGGGTACCGAAGTTGCTACACAAAGATCGCTTATCATCCTCAAACTTCGGGTCGGGCGAAAGGCTTAATCAAGTTCTTGAAGATATGTTGAGAGCTTGTGTGCTATCTCGCTAAGGGATCATGGGAGTCATGGTTACCTTTGGCGAAGTTCTCCTACAACAACGTTATCAAGAAAGTATCAAGATGGCACCGTTTGAAGCTTTATATGGCGTAAAGTGTAGAACTCCGTTGAACTGGGTCGAAGCGGGAGAAAGAAGATACTATGGTATTGACTTTGTTCCCCGAAGCCGAAGAGAAAGTTCGGATTATCCAAGAGCACATGAAAGTCGCTGCTTGATCCCGACAGAAGAGTTATGCCGACAATAGAAGAAGACCTCTGACATTCGAAGTTGGTGACTATGTCTATCTTAGAGTTTCACCGAAGAAGGGTACACAGAGGTTTGGAGCCAAAAGGAAGCTTGCACCAAGATATGTAGGTCCATACAAGATTCTTGAAAGAAGAGGTGAAGTTGCTTATAAGTTAGAGTTGCCAGAATCTATGAGTTCTATCTTTCCGGGTCTTTCACGCTCTCTCAACCGAAGAAGTGTTTGCGTGTGCCTGAAGAAAGAATCGATGAGCAAGATTTGAAGTTAACAGCTGATCTAGTATACAAAGAAGAGCCTGTCAGAATTGTTGATAGCAAAGAGAGAGTTACCCGGAATCGACTTGTGCGCACATACAAGGTCGTGTGGAGCTACCATGATGATAGAGATGCATCATGGGAAACTGAGGATTACCTGAAAGAAGTTTATCCCGAATTCCATAAAAACTGGTTAGTAAACCCAAATCTCGGGACGAGATTTCTTTAAGGGGGTAGGGCTGTAACACCTCGGTGTTTAAGCTTGCATTAGGGCATAATTAACTAACTCTAATCATCATATGGCATAGCATGAGCATCATCATTAAGCATTTAATCCCAAAGTGCATCCTCATTTCATGTGCTTGCTTTTAATTACTAATCTCATGCTTGAATGAAGTGTTAGTTAATTAATTGCCTTGCAAACAACTTGATCAAGTTTGGATTCACTTGCCCAGTAATTTGAAAAGTTTTAATAAAATTTATTGCAAAAGATTTGGTGCATTTTGGAGCAAAAGAAAATAAATTGGAAAATTCCCTTTTTATACCCTAATTTCAAAATGAATTTGTATTTCAAAATCTATTCAGAATTTCAAGATGAGCCTTAAATGAAAGTTGTTCAGTTTTAAATTCTCTACAACTTTTGTTTTGGGCACCTTTCTTGAAAATGGCTTTAAACTTGTCAAAAAGATGCTTTTGGTTCAGTTTGATTTGGATTCAAATTTTCAAAAAAAAAAAAAAAAAAAAAAAAAAGACCAAACGAAAGCGAGGCCTATTTCGGCCCGTCGCCCACGGCTTGGAGGTCCGTCCAAGCGCCCCACCATGCGTCAGCGCCCCAGGCCGTGGCGTGGCCGCCACGGGCCGCCAAGCGCCAAGGTGGCACGCAGCGTGGCAGCCGCCGCCGCCGCCGTGCCAAGTGGCCGGCGTGCCACGGGCGAAGGGGTCCCCACCGCCGCGCCGCATCACCCCGTGCCCGAAATGAAAGCGGCGGCCGTTCCATTTTCGCCTCCTTCGCTCGCTCTGCTCTCGCTCGCTCTCTGCTTTCGCCCGCCGGCAACGCCCGCGGCTTCCCCGCCAGCCGTCCCACGCCACCGTTTGGCTCGCTTATACCAAGCAGCGACCTCACCTCGCCGCCGTCCTCGCGGACACCCGAACCACCGGCCGCCGCTGCACTGCCGGTAAGGGGCGCATTGCGCCATTTCCCCACCGGGCGCCATGGCGGCGGCGGGGGGCTTCGCGCTCCGCCGCGTTCCGATCACCAAGCGCCTTCGCTCTCCCGCTCTCCTCGCATGCGAGAGTCGCCGGAGCTTCAGGCGTCGAACTCCGGTGCGCTCTTTAGAACCAATTAGGGCCACACGCCATGCCACTGCGCTTCGCCCGTCGCATCACGTCGCGCCACCGCCGCCATGCCTGACTGCTTAGAGCCCACGGCCGTTAATCCGTTCGCCAAGCTCTGGCATACTCCGCTAGCGTCCAGCGGGAGCTCACGCGCTCCCTCTGCTCGCCTTGACATCGCCGGGAAGCGATCACCGGCGGTGACATGCGGCCGCAGCCAGCGCCGCCGCCGCCGCCGGCCGACTCCGGCCGCCACTCGCGCAACCTGCACCCGCCACGGGTGCGGCTCGCCGAGAGGAGCACGCCGATGCCCTCGACGCCGGCAGCCGCCCCGCCTCCCACCGCCGGCGAAAGCACGGCCGGCCGACGGCCGGCTCTGCCTTTGGCCGGCCGACGGGTGGGGCAGGTTGACCCCCCAGCCCGCCCCGGCAGCGGCACGCTGTCCACTGACCGGGTCCAGCCGGGGCCCAAATGGCTCGGTTTTTTGATTTTAAATGTTTTCCGTAAATTGTTTTAAATGGATTTGAAATTGTAAATGGTGCAAATGAACTCCAAATTTGGTGCAATTTGTTTTGTTAGGTTCATGGTGATGTGATCTATCTGTGAAAAATGTGTGATGCAAGTTTTGAGATACTTTACTGTGTAGTTTTATTTATTTACTTAAATGGCTGAAATCTGAGTAATTGCATAATAAATAGAGTATTGCTCTGAAAAATATGATTCTTGTTTTGCTAGACTTGTTATGTGATGTAGTTTCTGGGAAAATTGTGTGTTATGCAGTTCCTGTACAAAAATATTGGAATATGATTTAATTTCAATTCTGGGCTGATTCTTGTATGATTTTTAATAAATAAATTATAAGGAATTAGGCCCTGGTAATTCTTGGTGACTGTTCTTATGCTAAGTAGGTATAGATAAAAATATGAAATCTGTTGTTTAACACTTTTCATAGTGCAAAGTTGTTAAATGTGCTTTTCTGGCCAGTAGCTTCATCTTTTTTGTGTAGTCTGTTGTACTTGGTAAAATGAGATAAAAATTTTATCATGGCTCTATTATAGCATAGTGTAGCTCCTGTAATTTTTGTAGAATTTTCTGAACTGTCTAGACAGAGGTCACAGTTCAAGCCTATTTATTCACATGAAATGATAAGTAATTGAACTAAATGATTTAATGGCTTTTGTATCAATTCTTGTGCTTTTTCAATTATGTTATGCTTGCTAGTCATGCATTGGAGCACCATGTCTGAAGTGTGATACTTGCCCATGAGTAGTGGTAGTACTCCTTGTATTCATGTTGTGCGTGTAGGCGAGTGTGTCCGCAAGACGCCACTCTTCTTTATGCACTTCTCTAAGTGTTTAGAGAAGAGGTATGCACATACTCGATAAATGAGTTAAGTTGTAGTAGAGAGGAGATATGCACCTACTCGTCAAATAATTTATTAATCATCTTCATCCATGATCATCATATCGTTGTGCATTCATGATACTTATGCACGTGCATCGCATCATACAGGTTCGCAAGAGGACCTCCCTTACTCGGAAATCGAGGAGAATCGTCCGGAGGAACCGCAGCAAGAAGTGCCGCAAGAGGAAGGAGAAGAGGAGGAGCTTCCGGAGTGCCCAGACCACCGCGCATCTGACTTTGTGCAAGGCAAGCACCGGAGCATTTACTTACCTATGCTTTCTAACAGTCTAATTATGCTTTATGATTGTTGCATCAAGTATAGGAGTTGTGTGACACACCGTTGCTGCATTATATCCTTGCTTTACCATTGATTATCCCACCTTGATACACCCCGCTAGTCTAGGGGCGAGTAATATGCTTAGCTTGCTTAGACGGTAGAAGTCGGGTGATTTCACTCGTTATCCGCGAGATAGGTGGTTACCTATGATTGATGGAAAAGCTTATGTTGATATCATCCGGATAATGGCTATGGTTGATAATTGGAGACCGGACGGAGTCTTGTGGGGTTGTTGGACCATAGTGATTCCGTCTGTGTCGATTAAGGACCGCATCGTTGTTGTACCGCAAGTCATGTTGAACGCATGCCTCATGTTTAGCCGGGCCGGGATAAGTCGTTCCGACCGCCGGCCCAACACTATCCGGGCCGGTTCTCGACCGTTCGCACCGTATTGGAGATGGATGGGGGACCACGGGGGCGCAAGAGTAAGTCCGAGGTCCAAAGATGGTCGGCTAAAGCGGTCGGGCGGTCCCCTGCACGGTGGTTCCATGCGAGTCCGCGTGCTTGTCTTCTGGATACGTGCCATGGTGACACGTAGCTCACTTTAGCGGGTGAGTGTGGTTTGCATGAGGAATACCCCCCGAGCTCGGTAGTAATCGATTCGAATCGCCATCGTTCCTAGGCAAAGTGAACACTTGACTTGAGCCGCACCATCGTAGTAATGATTATGGAATGTGGTTAATGATGATGATGGGTTAAGCTGATGTATATAATTATGGATACTACTTGCTTGCTTAATCATGAATAATATACTATGATGATGAATAGTATAGGTGCTTACCTAGCTTAAATAGGAATGATTAAGCTGAGCTGTCACTTTAATTATCACTACCGCTTTTATGCAAATGAGTCGAGCTACCTCCCGATAAAGCCTATCATTCCTCCTTGGAGTCTTTTCTTTTGAGTCAGTCGGGTAAGTCTAGCTGAGTACATTCTCGTACTCAGGGTTTTCCCGCTTGTTGTTTGTGCAGACGGGCATACCTACCACGGGTGCTGCGAGACTGTCTTTTTCCTGGGATTAGAAGACCTTGGGCAAGGTTAATCTTAATATTCTCCCCAACCGCTTTTGATGGATTGACTATCGAGCCGGGCAATTTGTATTAATCTTAAAAGTGTGAGTTGGGTTGAGCTTTTAAAACTATCTTGTTTCCGCTATTTGGATTTGAAGAACTTGGTTTGTAATAACTTTATTTCCGCACTCGATGTTGTTTAACTATTTGCGAAATGTTGTAACATGCGGATGGTGACGCTAAACTTGTACGATCTTGGTTGATGATGTTTGGTTTGAAATCCTTCGAGATTTCCGGACTACCGGGTTTATAAAGGCTTAAGTGTGACAATTGCTTGCTTAGCGAGTGATTTTTCACTTATGCTTTTATAAATTGGTCGGTTCTGTTACAGGTTCACACCTGCCTGCCTGGCTCATACAGCCAAACCAAGCGTCCGAACGGCACCCAATGCTCTCTGGCGGAGCAGACACGTCTGTGGATACGCGATCGGGGTTGCACGGATTTATCTAAACAAGCCACATGATTTTTTTCCATAATTTCATGGTATAATTGTAGATTCTCATGGGTAGTACATGATACATGATTGAAGGTGCCATTTTTCCTCCAAAAGATGTATATTTTTTTTTTGCACTATCATATTGTAACACACGCGATCTGGGCTGGGGGGAGGAGGACGGGAGGGGGGCAGCCCCGGGGGCGGCGGCGGGGGCGACGCCGGGGCGGTGCCGTGGAGGGTAGGGGGGCGGCGGGGGGGGAGAGGAGAGGAGAGTGAGCGTGGGAAATTAGAAATAACGGGAATTACCTCAATTACTTTCTTGATCCAACTGGTTACAACGGCTTAATATTTATAGTCCCGAAGCGGACTCTAATGGGAAAATTCTTATCGAACATGAACTTTCTAGTTTTTCGATATTGATTACCTAATTAATTATAATAATAAAAGGTAATCGGGCGGCGATGGCAGAGCAGAGGGGCCGAGCGGCCCCCCTGTCCTTGGCGCACGGCGACGGCTAGGGGCAGCCGCCGCCGCCTCTTGCTCGCGCGGCGCCCCCACACCACCCCTCTAGGGTGGTCATGGGGCCCGCTATCCTCCTTGGGCTTTCCTTTGGCCTATTAATCTTGCAATTTGTCACCGTCGTCATTCGACGTATGACACATATATTTATTGATGCAACTAAACAAAAGTTATGAGTTCTATTTTTTTTCTCTATTCCTGTAGATTTAGACCAAGTGTTTCACCAATATACAAGGAGAAAGAGAGAGAGTAAGAGCCTGTCTATGCAATTCACTTGCCAATGACAAAGCGCGATTCTAATTTATCTAAATCGGCGAAGAAAATCTTTGATGGTATAGGAATCAAAGGAAATAGAAAAACCAACCAAAAACCCTCTTCGTTTTGCTAGTTCGGCAAAGCAACAAGAAAGTAATTAAGTGATTTAAGCACGTCTAAAGTTTTTTTATATAAAAAGATTGTGGGGGAGATCCCCATAATATAAGAGATCAATAAAGTCACACAACCATTACTCCATGCATTACTTCAAATAAAGTCACACAAGCATTACTCGTGCATTTCAAACTTATTAGAGCATCTTCAAGAGTTTACCAAAATTTATTTAGCAAATCTTGTGATTTGACAACTCTCTAAAATATATAGCAAGTGAAAAAGAGTCCCTCTCCAATAGTTTGGTATAATTCACTTACCAAACATAAATCAAACTTACATCGAAAAACCCCGAGACGAAACAAAATTATGTTTATATCCTTCCACCTCTTAAAAACTTACATCGGGAACCCCGAAGCGTAAAACAAAATTGTTTTTTTTTTCACCTTTCCACCTCTTCTAAAAGCTCGATGGCAAGTCGCGTCTCAGCTGGATATATATCCGCGTCATGGGAGGAAAGAATAGCAATTTGGGATAAATGAGGAGTTGATTTGAGGAGTTGTTGGAGAGGGTTTTTTGTGATTTTGCCAAGAAAATAAGGATAGCAAGTTGAAATACCAAGTTGTTGGAGATGCTCTAACCCCTATTACTTCATTCATTCCAAACTTTCGTTCTCTTAGTTTTATCCTATGTCAAATCGTAGTAATCTTTACCAAAATTATAAAAATGTGTACCGACATATACAATAAAAAATAAATGTGCCATCAAAATATATATAATTTTGATTTTAATGAAACTAATTCGATGGTATATACATTGGACATTGGTGTATTTTTTTCGTAAACTTGAAAAGTTGGAGAAGTTGGAGTTATGCAAAATTAAAACACTGTATTTTGTATTGATAGAAAGGAGATCTACATTAGTTGAAAGTAGATTGGTCTATCTACTCGTTTGCTTCTTCACGTTTGGGCCTAGAGCTCACGTTTGGTTCTCTAGGTTCTTTATCGAAACAGGTTCCTTGCGTTTTTTTACCGAGTGCTAATTCTCGGGCACTCAGTAAATCACCATTTTGCCGAGTGCAACACTCAATAAATTCTGGCACTCGACAAAGGAACCTGTTTCAAATTGAGATTTCAAACTGTGCAACAATAAAAAAAACTTGAAATCATTGTAGACAAAAAAATGTCTTTATAATTCCCCAAAAAATCTCAACTTATCTAAGATCCAAACAACTAGTCTAGAGAGATTTTTCAACTCCAAATAACCTGTCCAATTTTTTCCCTGAAATATTGAGCCTAATTGGTTGACAACTAAAATTTGCCCTGCCAAAAATTTGGCAAGCCAAATCTTGGGTAAAAAAGTTGTCAAAGATTTGACAAGCCAAATGTGAGTAGTTAGTAAATTTTAGTAACCAACCAATTACTAGCTAAAATCATACTCCCTCCATACTCAGATTAATTGACGTTTAGGACATGATTGTGCTTACCAAGGAGTCATTAAATAGGGGATAGTTTTCCTTGTTTGCCCTTATTAAATAGTACTTCGGGTGATGTCTTTGCAGCAATTAAGTGTAGCTTGGTTGGCAACATCTCCTCGTCCCGATGATGGAGGTTGCCTGTTCGATTCCCATGGGCCGTATTTTTGTGTGGTTTTGGCGTTTTTTGCATGGCTGGTGCGTTCAATGCAGGGGAGGAACGATGGCACTCTGCTGGTGCGTTCAATGCGGGGAGGAACGAGGAGGGCATGCGTTCAATGCGGGGTCGAGGAAATCGAGGTTCATGGCATGGCTGTACAACGTCAAGCTTTGAGAAAACGGCTGGAGGCCTCGTTTAGATACACGTGAGTTTTTTGGCCGGTCGACCTCAGAAGACTTTTTTATTTGGGGCAATCGAGTCCAAAGTTCAAAAGATGCAACGGATTTACAACAAAACTGTGTAATTATTTATTTTTTTTTATTTATATTTAATACTCTTTATATGCGGCAACAAATTTATGAGAGAGGAGAGATTGTAAAATCAAGCTTTTTGTTTATGGTAAATATTGTCCAATCGTGGCCCAACTAGGCTCAAAAGATTCGTCTCGTGATTTACAAAAAAACTATGTAATTAGTTATTTTTTTATTTATATTTATACTATTTACGAGTATAGTGATGGAGTAGCTTGCTAAATCTATATCTAAACAAGGCCCGTGGTAAATTTTAGTAGCCAACCAATCAAGTCTATTTTTTTCCCCTCGAGGGAGGGGAGAAGGGAGCGGCGCAGCAGCTTTTTTGTGTTGTGTTGGGTCGGTTGTCCTTGTTCACTACGTGGCGTCTATCTACTGGCCGGTGCTCTCGGTCTGCTAGCCTGTGCCTCCCGGCTTCCGCACCGCGCAAGCAACCTCTGCTGCAGCATTTATCAAAAAAAAAAAAAAAAAAAACTCTGCTGCAGCAGCCTGCAGCACTTCGCCGGCCCGCCACCCACCTCTCGCGCTCCGCTCGCCTCCGGGCATCTCACTGCAGAAGGTCGCGGGCCACCCG
Organism: Chrysopogon serrulatus; assembly: GCA_015844335.1. NCBI lineage: Eukaryota > Viridiplantae > Streptophyta > Magnoliopsida > Poales > Poaceae > Chrysopogon > Chrysopogon serrulatus. The sequence continues at coordinate 42,187 of JADLZL010005266.1, read as the reverse complement.
TGTCATGGACTTGCACGCGCTCGCCGTCGAGAGAGACGAAAGGCCTCTGCCGCACCGGGTCTTTGGTGAGCCGAGATTTGCCAGAGGGCGCAAAGGAAAAAGCTGCAGCGGCCGCGGCCGGTGCACAAGCACCCGGTCCACCTCCACCGTACCAAAGAAAGCGAGGCCATGGCAAGCGAAAACCCCACCCCGCGAAGCTTTTCTTCCTCTTCCTCTTCCTCTCACGACACGATCGAGGTGGTCAGGTTGCTCAGGAGAGGGGGCGGGGCAGTACGGAAGATCGGCGGGCGAGGGCCATGGCGGCGCCATTCGTGTACCTCCCTCCACCATCGACGGCAACAGTACGTGATCCATGCTATATCTCCCTTTCCATATCTCTCTCTTGCAATCCTGCTACTGATTTGCAGCGCCTGCACATTTCTGAATTCTGACTGCCATTCCTCTCGTTCCGTTCCTGTGTGTAGGTGCCGACGCTCTTCTCAAGGCTGCGCTGGACGGCAACCTCGGCCGCATGAAAGGTAGCAATATTCTCTCCTCTTCACCACATCGATTGATTTCTGTACAGGCCTTGCCGTTGCATGCCCCTGTCCCTAATTGCTCTAACCTAACTTGGTTTTAGCCAGCCGCTAGTGGTGCTTAAGACACGCCATGTTTGGGTTGTGTTGCACTGACTTTGATTATTTCACCTGTTCATGGTAACTTGGTTCTTGTTATTCTCCCGATCATATCACTTACTTCTAGAATAGATAACTATAACTTTACTTATGTTGTCGAAAGTGGAGTTCTGTAATACTCATCTACCTCTTTGTTCATTTGGAAGTTAAACTGTTGTGTTTTTATTGGTGATGTTATGCATGTCTGTATTCATTATATCGTTCTTAGGGCCTGCATTGATAAGCAGGTTGGATCAGTGGTGTAGGTGTCCTCCGAGCTATTCAGTTATCTCATTGATTGATTTATTGCAAGGTCACACTTAGACTTTAGTTCCTTTGTTTTGACAACACCTTGATTGTATAACTGTTGGAGCGATGCTATCCTGTTCTACATATACAAGTACACACGTTACTTCTATTTTCCCCTTTAAACTGGTGAATTTTTTTTTTTGGGTGATTACACACTCGTGTTGGTTATCCACAACCTTTACACTGATGTTTTTTAATTGTGCATTCATGTTTTGGGTATCCACTTCCTCAATGATATAGCTTGTTTGTGTTTGCTTTGTGTCATTGTGTGAAAGGTATCATAAGGAACCTTGGCATAGGAAATGGTGATCGAGCAGCAGCAGTGTTATCTTTTCACAAAAATGGCTTTGGGGTGCTGCACTGTGCAGCTTGCCAGGGCCATCTGGAGGTCTGCAAGTACTTGGTTGAGGAACTAGGGTGTGATCCAAATATGGCTGCAAGTGGCGATTCATGTGAAGGTTCTTTCTAGTTCTTTTGTCCTTCTGGAAATTGTATGCTCTCATATGTGTAAACCTCTGGCACCTGGCAGTATGAGATATGTAGATTGTACTTTTATGCTTTTCTTCGCAGGTGCAACACCGTTTATGGCCTCTGCACAGTCAGGTGATATATCCACTGTGAAGTATCTGCTTGATCATGGTGCTGATCTAATGAAAGCAGATGCAAAAGGACGCACAGTTCTGCACCATGCTGTGTCTGCAGGTTTGTGTCATCAAAGGATTTTTTGGAAGTGCTTTCAACCAGAATTCTGCTGGTGCCATTTCCATGTTCGTGTGACCAATCCAGTTGACTAGTTTGTTTTTGATATGCTACTGGCCAGAGTTGATTAACTCTGCTCTTTTATACTATGATACTTGTAGTGCTGCAATTTGGTCATTATTGGATGTTTGGTAATTTTTATATATTCTGGTTACTTCTATTGCTCATTACTTATGCAGTCATCTCACTTTTCACAGGAAGCTGTAAGGTAACAGAGTTCCTTCTTTCAAAAGGAATACCAGTTGACATAGACTATGGTCGTGGGACACCACTTTACCATGCTGCTACCAATGAACAGGATAAGACCTTGAAGATTTTGTTGGACCACCAGGCAAATGTATACAGCCTCACTGTTTCTTTTTTTTTTTCACTTCTTATTAATTAGGAGGTACTCCCTCCATTCTAAATTGTAAGTTGTTCTTGCTTTTTCTAGATATATAGTTTTTATTATGTATTTAGACATCATGTGTAGTAAAAGTTATGTATCTAGAGAAGCCAGAACAACTTATTTTGGAATGGAGGAAGTAGTAGAACATAAGAGCTGTATTATCTCACTACTTCCTCTTACATGGCATTGACATGACTATGAATTTGGATTTGCATGGTAAATTATTAAGGAGAACTGCTCATATTCTGCTTTCAGCCCAACACCATTGTTAGTGATGGCATCGGTACAGCACTACTGAGTTCTCTTATTTACCGTTCATTGAAGTGCATGAAGCTACTTATTAAGGCCAGTATTTTCTTGACTCCTTTTATTCAACTAATGCCATCTGTTGTCATTTTGTTTACTGAAATTAACCATGCCAACATTTTAAAAGTTTATGTTGCACAATCCTTTTTGCAGGCTGGTGCGGATGTTAATGGCGAAGGTTCCGCTGCGCCTCCTCTAGTGTTTGCTACAAGTTATGGAGGGTATACCAATTTCATTCAGTTACTGTTGAAGGCTGGAGCAAACCCTAATATTCCTGATGATGTATGTGTTTTGTGTATTTCTTGAGGTTCTCCTGAATCTGCTATCCTGTCTTGCTCTAATTATACTCAGTATCTTTAAGTTCTCTGATTTTGTTGGGGAGCTATTTTTTTTTAGTTGGCTGGATTAGCTTATATCGCTGTATGCATGCTGTTGGTTCAGATCTTTAGTTTTCTGGAAAGACTGCTTTGTTATTGCCGTGCAAGAATAAGATTTTATATATGTTAGCCTCTGATAAGTACTCCCTCCATTCCAAATTATAAGGCATTCCAAGAACCTTGGAGAGTCAAACTTTTTAAAGTTTGACCAAAATTATAATTTGGAGTAGCAGAATATGAATGGCACTGTTGACCATGGTCAAGGCATCCAAAAGTTCCTGGCTATATCAATGCTATTCGTTTGTGAAACATGATACTACTATGTCCATATTTAAATTATAGTTTGATAATGAGATATCATGATGTACCATTTAAGGTAGCCATTCTAGTCATGTGCAGTTGTGCACTTACACATCTAACACTGAAATATCTCATTTGTACTCTGTTTATTTTTTGCAAGGCGACATTCATGTCAAAATTTAAACCTTATATTTATCAATAATATGTATTTTTACTAATAAATAGTGGCACCATTTGTTTTTTTTCTGGAACATGCAGGAGAGCTGCGTATCATTATATTAATAGAAATAGAAGAGAGTCATACATAGACCCAAACCACACACACCAACTAGTACAAGAAAAAATCACCGGTTAAAATAATAAGGACGATCCGACATCTACAACTCTTTTAGCTGCTCCTCCTGCAGTGAGCAGGAGATCCCCTTAGCTCCTGCCTCCACCAGTGTGCCTCTTCCCTTGCCAAAGCCAAACCTTAATTACTCCATCCCAAATTATAAGTCATTCCAAGAATCTTGGAGAGTCAAAGTTTTTCAACTTTGACCAAATTTATATAATAAGATAATAACATTTATGGTACCAACTAAATATCATTAGATTCTTCATTAGTTATATTTTCATAGTATATCTAATTGATATCATAAATCTTTGTGTTTCTCTATAATTTTGGTCAAACTTGAAAAATTTCGACTCTCCAAGATTCTTGAAATGACTTATAATTTGGAATGGAGGGAGTAACATTTAGGGTTGCACTATTGAAAAAACAATCATTTCTATGTCTCCAAATACTCCAGGCCCCCAAAATGACACGAGAATTCAGCCCCTTCCTCAAATCTCCAATAGCAGCCTTTTCAACTTTCCTCCACCATTCATCAAAGGATTGGTCAGAAGGTTGAGGAGCATGTGATGCCAAACCAAAATGAGAGAGGAGGGAGAACCAAAATTTTCTCGAAAATACACAGCCCACAAGAAGATGATGAATATTTTTCCTCTTGCTGATCACATAGAAGGCACTGATCTGGATGAGGGAGGCCCCTCCTTGCCAATCTATCCGCTATCCAGCATTTATTGTGCGCCACTAGCCACATAAAAATGGTACCATTTGTATGGAAATTGTTCTCACCTGTTTATGGTTTTGTGATTCTTAACAATATATCATAAAATAAACTAATATCCAAAGTTCAAGTTTGGGGACCATGCCAAGTCAAGCCATGCTTTAGGGGTTGTTTACTTCAGACTCTGGGCCAGGCAGCGCATTCAGCCCCACACGTCAGAAATCCTGACACCTTGTCCTGGCTAGTGTGCAAACCAAACAGACCCTTATTGCCTTGCATGCAACAATCATGGACAGACTCAAATAAAACTTGCTTCTACCTAGTGCTATCATGGTTCAGTTGATGTAGCTAGTTCTTCTATAATTGGAGTCTTAGTGCTTATATTGTTGCTGAGATGCATCACCTTGACAGAAAGCTTCATTTGCCCATGTTGATACATGCATAGTTAGTAGAAATTTTAATGGAAGAAAACATTATCTTTGATGTCATGGGTTACTGAGTATGTATGTTTGCATGGCTCAAATTTCTATACAACAAATTTGGAGCATATGCTTGTTTACTTTGCTAAAGAGTACAGCCTCATTTGGTTTGCTCCCACACACCACCAAAAAAGATTGGCAAAAGATTGTGCTGTCCGTGATTCGTCCGTATTTGGTGAGAAAATACATGCTGTGAATGATAGAGCGTGGGCATGCCAAAGATAGGAGCTGATCCAAACAAGCAGTGTTTTGGTCGAGCACACATGGGGATCAATCCAAACAATAAACTTAGCCTATATGCTTGTTGGATTGAGTCCTTGTTGAAAGTTGTAGTTTCAATATAATCCAGATCCTGGTTCTTTGTCTCTTTATGTATGCCCCTGGTCTGTGTGACTGTTTGAATTATGTTGTTAATTTTCAAAGGCATGATATATTTTCCCCACTTCTTGCAGCTGGGAAGGTTGCCAATAGAGCTTGCTGCGCTTCGCGAGTGCAAGGAAGAAGTAGAGATGCTGCTGCCCTTGACCTCGCCAATTCCAAATGTCAGAAACTGGAGTGTTGATGGAGTAATCTCTCATGCAAAATCTGAAAATACAAAGCCATTGGTATGTTATGCATATCTTTTTTCTAGACCTTTTTTATTGTATTACTAGCATGCTCTTGTACAATATATTGCAAGGATGCATTGTATGGTACTAATTGGGATCCCAGGTGGATCTAGGGGGTGTGCCAGACCCTGGTTCCCAGTGCGTGTGTATATTTATATATTATAAAAAAATTATGTATTTAATCATCGACTAAAAAAGTCAAATAATTAGTATTGTAAGTCTATTTTACGTCTATATTCGAACTATCAGTATTTCTTTTGAACTAGTTTTATTGTAATTTATAGAAGTTTTCTTTTCTTTTTTTTTCTTTTTTTGAAAACACACGAGAGTTGTGTATCATTGTATTATAGAGAGGAAATAAAGGCCCGAGCACATTGCCAACTCATGCTGGTACCATACATGAGAAGGTTGGGACACTTGCAACATTATCACCTACTCTGAAACATAAGGCGACCGATAACCAGGCACAACCAAAGGTTCCTACCCCATCTAACCGAAGAAGTGCTAGAAGCTTCTTAGCTCCAGCGAAGCACCACAATTTGTACTCATCTCTAAACTGTCTCAAGGCCTCATTAACGGCTGGAGTAACCCCATCAAAGACACAAGAATTACGATGCTTTCATATCAGCCAAGATGTCAGAATAATTAGCGAATTAACCCCTTCTCTGTACACCTTCTTGACTATATGAATGCACTTGGCCCAACAATCAGCAAAGTTATGTTCGTTCTATTGTGGTACTGGTCCATCCACCTCCATAAGCGAAAGAATGTTGAACCATACTTGTCGTGAGAACACACAATTAGTGAGCAGATGTTAAATAGTCTCCTCCTCTTGGTCGTACTATAAAGGACATCTCTCAGGATGTTGTTTATAGAAGTTTTCAACTTCATCTTCAAAATTAAGAGCCTGTTTGGATACATTTGCTAATTGTTAGTGAGCTAATTTTAGCCCTAACCCATCCAAACACGGGGCTAATAGATAGGTAGTTTTTTAGCTAAGTTTCCAACTCTAGTTGTTAGCCAACTAGCTGGCCAACCTGTAAGATTTTTTTTTTTTGAACGTAATGGCAGGAGCTCTGCCTTTCAATTAAGATAGAAAAAGAGGTTTATGTACAGAGCAAATGGGGCATCACCCCAAACAAGATTACAGAGAGTTTATGTGATATGGCTGACTCCCCAAGCTATAGCCCTTTTTCTTTGCTCGATATCCTCTTTTACTCTTAAGGCCACTTGCATTGCCGAGTCATGGTGGTTGCTAAAAATTCTTCTGTTTCTTTCCTTCCATATGTTCCACAGCGTGTAGATCACCATTCCGTTGAAGTGTCGTTGTTCTTGTTTGGCTATCTTGGATGCTGCTCCTTCCCACCATGACTTAAGGTGACGTGGTGGCTGAGTGGGGTGGATAACCTGCACATCAAAGTGCTCCCATGATAGAATGTGGCTCCACACTGCCAAGGTGAAAGGGCATAAGAGTGATAGATGAAGACACGTTTCCAAAGGTCCATTACATAGGGCGCATTGATCCTGATGAGGCCAACCTCGCTTCTGTAGATTGTCTGCTGTTAGGATTTTTTCTCGCACTAGGATCCAAGCAAACACTTTACCTTTGTTCTCTGCACGTGCTTTCCATATGATTTCACTATGGAAGTCGTCATAGGAACCTCTAAACTGGATCCTATATGCTGAGCGGGTGGAGTAAGAGCCATCCGGAGTCCATCTCCAGACTATGGAGTCACGAACGCCCGGTGTCAGTTGGATGTTTTGGAGCCTTATCCATAGGGAGACAAACTCCTCAATTTGGGCCATGGTGGTGATTCTGCCTCTTAGCGCTCGAATCCAATCGTTGTTTTGAAGTTCCTGTTGTACCGATTTATTTTTCCTTCTAACCAACTCGAACAAGTGTGGTGCTAGATATTTGGGGGCTTCGCCCTCCAACCAACTGTTGTGCCAGAAATGAGCCTTTGTGCCATCACCGACCGTGACCTTGGTTGATATGTTGAAGAGTAACCGGTCGGTCTCGTTGCAAGGTAGATCCGTACCTACCCGAGGTTTGGATTCCTCCACCCAATCTTGCCACAATCATCGGAGGCGAAGAGCTCTACCAATTTTTTCTAAATCCGGTATTCCCAAGCCGCCAAGGTCTTTAGGTGTAGCCACTGTTGGCCAGTTTACTAGACAATGGCCGCCATTTGCATTCTCTTCACCTTTCCATAGAAATGATCTCCTGATTTTGTCGATTTTCTTCCTCGCCCAGGCTGCAAGGGGGAACACCGTGAGGTGGTAGGTCGGCATGGATGAGAGCACCGAGGAGACTAGAGTGAGGCGACCTGCCCTGTTCAGCCATCTCCCTTTCCATCCTGGCAATCTTTGACCAATGCGCTCAATAAGCGGTTGTACATGAACTTTTCGAAGTTTACGGATGTGCAGCTGCAGTCCTAGATACCGGCAGGGGAAGGTACCTCTGATTCCTGCAAAGGTAGACAGGATGTGTTCCAAATCCACTTCGTCGCACCTAATTGGGTGGACCGAGCTCTTCTGCAAATTTATGTGCAGGCCCGAGAAATTCCCAAAAGCTTGGAGGATCGTTTTGATGGCTTCCAAATCATCCTTTATGGGGTTGATGAAAATTGCAGCGTCATCTGCATACATGGAGATCCTCCACCTTGCTGCAACAGGAGGTAAAGGAGATAGGATTCCTTGCTGTGTGGCCAACTCCAGCAGGCGTTGCAAGGGATCCATAGCAAGGATGAAGAGCATGGGCGAAAGCGGGTCGCCCTGACGAACCCCTCTACCGTGGTTGAAAATAGGCCCTTGCTGTCCGTTTAGCAGTACTTTCGAGGTGGCCGTGCGGAAGAGGATGGAAACCCATTCACGCCAACGCTGTCCAAAACCCAGGGCCTGTAGTACTTCCAGCAAATAACTCCAGTTGATTGTATCAAAAGCCTTGTGGGATGTCCAGCTTCAAGAAGAGGTTCGGGATTTTTTGTTTGTGCATTTTTTGTACTGTGTTCTGGACATATAAGAAGTTATCATGGATGCTCCTCTTTTTTATGAATGCGCTCTGACAACTGGAGACCAACGAGTTGAGTAGAGGGGCAAGTCTGTTGGCCAGGAGCTTAGAGAAGATCTTTGCGAAACTGTGAATAAGACTAATAGGTCTATAATCTGTAATCCTCAGTGCATCTTCTTTTTTGGGCAATAAAACAATATTTGCCGAGTTCATGAGCTCAAAGCCTTGGGAGTTCAACTGGAACAAATTATTTATGGCTGCCGTGACATCGTCCTTGATGATCTCCCAGCAAGCTTTGAAGAAGGCGCCGGTGAAGCCATCGGGGCCCGGGGCTTTGTCGGACGGCATCGAGTTTATCGTGTCTTTGATGTCTTCTTGTGTGAAAGGCACTTCTAGATACGAGAGATCTCGTTGGGTGTATCCTAGAGATTGCCAATCAAAGGTCCTGGCTCTTTGTGCTGGTGTGCTCCCCCTCTCTTTGCTTTTGCTGCAGCAGAGTTGGTCCAATTCGGTCAGCCCCTTGCTTCTAATAGATAGGCTAGTTTTTTAGCTAAGTTTCCAACTAGTTGTTAGCCAACTAGCTGGCCAACCTGTAAGATGATCTGCTGCTCTCCCTCTCTTTGCTTTTGCTGCAGCAGAGTTGGGCCAATTCGGTCAGCCCCTTGCTGCCACTGTTGAGGTATAGCAATGGGCCATCACCTCCATGTACTAGCTGTACAATTAGATGTGGCAATAGGCCACTAGTAGTAGTGGCCTACATCAACCATACATCTCTACTCCTAAAACATATATGGAGAGGACCCGTCTACCGCACCGTGGTGAAGCCGCTAGCAAGGCTTCACCACCGTAACTCCAGGCCGCGCCGACAGGTGGGCCATGCCCTCGACCCGCCGACCCCCTCTGCTCAGCCCTCCCACACACTCGGCCGCAAGCGCAAGGCGCCTCGCCGCATGCTCGCCCTTGCTCTGCCGCCTCTGTCCTCCCACCGCCCTCCGTCCTCCCAAGAGCGAGGCCGCGCCGCTGCGTCGCCCCGCGAGGCTGAGGCCGCGCCACCTTCGCACCCATGAGCCCCGGTAACGAGGGGGTGGCCAGCGGCCCCAGCGTGTCGGATCACGGGCCCCACAGCCGCGGCGTTCCCAGGAGAGAGGGAGGGAGATAGGAAGGAGCCCTCCCCGCGCCACCGGTTCGCCGGAATCCGAACCGGATCTGGGCCGTCGACACGAAGCGACTGTCGTATGGCTCGAGCACCGCCATCGCCGGAGATAAAAGGCCGGCGAGGCCACCATGGCTGGACAAGCTCGACCCACACGAAGCTCAGAGGTGGAGAACGGGCCTTGTCTGCTCCCCAACTACCTGCTCCGGTGGTGATGGCAAGCCGAGCTGGAGCTCGCATGCCGTGGAGCCCCTGCCCTGCCGCGCGCAACCCCCGGTCTGGCCTTCCCTGCGACAAACGACGCCATCAGGGAGAGCTCCGAGCGCCGCGCTGGAACCAGGGGCTGTTGCCACCGCGTTCCACCTAGAGAGCACCTCGCCATCCCTGCTCTGCACTCCCTCCCTCTTCTCTCTCTCGATCAAACGCCGAACAGGAGGAGCCTCCCCCCCACCCCACCTCATCGGAGCCCGGCTGCCGACGCTGTCGCTGCGCCCACCCCTTGCCCTCTCTCTCTCTCTCCTTCGTTCTCTCTTTTCTCTCTCTCCTTCTCTCTGATGCGGGCAGCAATGGGACAGGCAGGGGCCGGACGGCGAAGGCCCAAGGCATTAGACCCTGACCACGTCACTCCAACCAATGGGAGCTCACCATGCCGTGCCAGGGGACCCACATGGCAGCCACACTACAGAGGCAAGAACACGCCGGTAGTGGAGGATGTCGACATTCCACATTCCCACTCCATACCGCCCTAGCCAATGGGAGTGCGCCACCTCGCCCCTTGGGTCCCACACGGCAGCAGCCCGCACTCCCTCTTCCTTTCTTACCGTGAACCCCATCCACAAAGACCAATCGATGGATAGGTCCACAACACAGTACAGACAAGGTTGAGCACCCAGTGACGCACGGCCCCGACCACAGCATAGACCCACGTGTCAAGCAAAGAAGAAAATGCTACGCTGTACCAGAGAAAGTGTACACGAGGAGTGAAAAATATATTTTTCCTTCGGAAAATTTCTATATAAACTAGGTACACTCTAGATCCTACCCAATCCTTCTCATTCCATTTCATTTATCCTAATTCCCAGAAATAATTTCTAAAGCATACTCAATTTTCTTTTCCCCCATTTAATCTTTGAAAATTCATCTCTTTCTCATCCTAAATCCAAATTACTTGATTCCTCCAAAAAAATCTTCTAAAATCATGCCCTTTCTCCTAAACACCGAATAGGAGCAGCCGCCTCACACCTCGCTGGAGCCGGGGCTGCCGCCGGCCGACATAAGTAGATTAAATATTAAGCTTTTTAATTATTAAAAAATTCTTAGAAAATTTCTAAATAAACTAGAGTCACTATAGACCATATCTATATATTTGCCACGCATTTTCAGTAAATAAAATGGTAGAAATAAATTGCATGTTTGTTCGGTTCGCGTTTTATTGATAAACTTAATGATTTTATAATCTTTCGCACCCAATTAAATTCTAGATATGTTTATTTCCATTCTTTTAGTTTGCGTATATCTAAATACATAGAATAATACTTGAATATATATGATATACGATATTACGTACATGAAAGTTCCTTTAAGTCCAATAATAATATATATTATTCCATTACGAAATAAGGCAACAACAATTTGAAACTAGATGCACACAAACAACAACAACAAATATTTTTTTTAACCACAACGCTACGCACATAGAGAGACAATGTGGTTTCTCCAATTATATCCATTTCACATACTGAAGTATTTTTTATCATTCACTTTCAGATAACATGGAAATTGTAAACTTTATATAAAAATTGCTTACATAACTAACACAATACATATCAATAACATCCGTTGTTGTAAGGCTACAAAGATAATTACCTTTCCAACGTGTATGTAAACACATGGCATGTAAAAGAAATGTTTAAATAAAATCATAGAAAAAGAAGTATGGTCTTGATTTTGTACATGGCATGTATCTGATCGATATCATTGAAACACCTGGACATAAATTACACCACGAATTCTCACCTCGATACTGAGAACCATTGTCAATGTGCAATCTTAGGAGTCGGGACTATGTGACAGAAGATGACAACCTGAATGACATAATGACACTAAGGGAGATGATCTAATTAATACTTTGCACGCCTCCAGGTCATAATTTGTTGCTACCTGGCAAATGGATGTGATTTTACGGTTCATATAAATAGCATAACAAACTGCCTGTGTTGAAACTGATTCTGTTTCAAGTGTACCATGTACTAAATTGAGTTGTAACATATGAATGGATGCTAGAAATTCCAATAAATTCACCACTACAATTACCTGTGTGATTTTTGCCTTAGGTGATCATTATCATTGCATATAGTGTCCAATATATCTCCCTTCTATGCACGACACATGTCGGATTGTTCACCCACTGAAAATATATAGATTGTTTCGGTTTCACATCAGAACCTGAATTATACTCTAATTGCTCATCCTTCATGGAGACTCATGCAATAGTGATGTTGCAAATATCACTCTCTCGAAGTATCATTTTTTTGGGAGTAGTATAACACGAGTTTATACTCGCATTATTGTGATATCATTTTTTTCCGTTGCAACGCACGGGCATTTACCTAGTAGTTGGTAAGGCTGATCTCAGCCATGTATTAGAGTACATGTAGTAGGTGTACTAGTGTATCTTGTAGAGGTAATAAATTATGTATATATACACTAGGCAATGGAATGAAGAAAGGCAGTTCAGTTTGCCAGAATTCAGAAGTGCAGTGCTAGTGCTTGTGCTGTGTTTGTGCTCGCGTGCGCGCGGCGTGTGCGTGCGTGTGTGAGTGTGCTCAGCTCACCAATGCAGGGAGTCCAGGGGCCCAACACAACCCCAACTAATTTGAGCTATTTTCTAGCCGTAGCTAATAACTACTTGTAGCTGATCTAATAAAACTTATCTTGTTATTTAGTGTCCATATACTGAATTATGTTGTACAGTTATTTACCGAATTGGCAAATGGTTTCACCGAATTATACTGATTGGCACCGCTTGGGATTAGAGAAAATAATCTTTTCACTTCCTCAATGAGGCTACTTTTCAAATCATCAATTATTTATAATTTCGCTCTTAATCCCTTAATGCTTGAGTATGGTCCCTCATAAGATCTTGGCTTTCAGGTTTATGGCATATAGTATCCACATCAATGTTTTTTGCTTCTAAATATTCCAAGGCTTCTATAACTAATAATTGTGTCATACACACCGCTCCAAATGTCAGTTAGGCTAGCTGTGATTGAATTAGAAAGTTTAACTTAGACCAAGCTGAAAATTCATCTACAGTGCCAAGATGTTCTTTTCCTTTGTAGTATTAGATATTGGATATTATTTGGTTTCTGTGGATGATGAAATTAGGAGCTTCTAGTGGCTTAGCTCTCAAGTTACGGGCATGTACACAACTTATTGTTAGAATATAAATATTTTTGTTATAAATTCAAATGCTTAATCTGAACTGCATTAAAGTATCATTATTTTTCTTGTCTGTTAGGATAAAGTGCACTTTGATAGAAGAAGAGGTATGATCAAGTCACAGGCAGATCTGGCATTCAGGCAGAAGGAATATGCCATGGCATTAAAGTTCTATAATTTGGTAATTATGTGCCTCTACCTGTGATGCTTTTGAAGAAAACATTATATTGATTGTTAACTTGGTTTCTTCTATAACTTTTCAATTGTTGAAGAACATTTCATGTTCTGGTAACTCAGTAGGGAGAGCGATGCTTGAACTTTACTGCAAAGTGAATCATGTATTGTGAGCATGATTATTTCATGCTGTTATGGTTAAATCCAATTGTTGTAAGACTAATGTCGATGTGAGCATGATCCCTTATCTAGTTAAGAATGTTCAGAAACACACTCTTCAAATTATTTGAAGCAGAATTGAAGTGTTTTCCAATATAGAGCTCATGTAGGGCAATTGGAAGTAGGTCACGAATGGAACTATTGAAGTGTGTGTGCACATGATGAGAACAGAACATCTGGTAGAATAACTTAACAAGTTAACATTTATTGTCTTTTTAAAAGGGCAGCAACTTACCATGCTATTCAGTGAATGCGAAGGTAGTCTAACAAGTCTGTAGACAGGTCTCTGCTGTTGTAATGCTAAAATGCTGTAGTCTACACAACCGTTAGCAGCTAGTTCTTGTTTGACTATTTTGTTACCATTTGAGTTTGAAAGATAATCTCACCCCCAAAAACCACCCCCACCCCGGTTCCAATTTATAGGTCATTTTGGCTTTTGTAGATACACAACTTCTATTATGTATCTAGACATATCTTATCTAGGTGTATATCAAAAGCTATGTATCTAGAAAAGCCAAAACAACCTGTAATTTGGGAGAGGGTATTATAAATGTATAACCTGTTGTGCTTGATGGTAGGGGATAGACATTGCACCAGACGCAACACTGTATTCCAACAGAAGCCTCTGTAAACTGAGAATGGGTGATGGTGAAGGCGCTTTATCAGATGCTTACCAGTGCAGGATGATGAGGCCTGACTGGGCAAAAGCTTGCTATCGTCAGGCAGCTGCTCACATGCTACTTGAGGTAAGATTCGCTTCTCAGCTTGCCAATGTAGAAGCAGAAAGATGGCCAAAATGCCACATGCCCTTGGGGGTTGGCTTGGCATAGAAGATAATTACACAGCATGTCAACATGAATGACTATGTACAATCTATAAATAGATGTTCATATACTTCCATTAGGTGAGGTGTGGACTTGTGGTTGTCTTAATTATATGCCCGAATTTGCTGTTTCCAGGAGTACAAGCAAGCTTATGACGCTCTCCTGGATGCACAAAAGTTGGATCCTGGCAATGATGAGATTGAGACAGAGCTAAGGTAATTTATTCTGATATTCTCTTTGGGCATTTGTCTTCCATGTAATAACAATCAGTTGCATGGACAATAGTTCACACAAATGAGCAATGCTTCTGTTTTCAGCATTTCTACATGCTACCATTCTAACTTAGTTGGTTCTGTGGTTAGTGCCTCCGATTGAGAAATTGACATTTGTTCCATTCATTTGATTTTTGTAGGAAGGCTATGGAATCCATGAATGTTTCCCCTGATGAAGATTAGTAGTGAAGCATTGTGGCCGTCTGACTAGAATGTCTGCTGGTTACAGAACAGTAGCTATCAGCTGATTCCTCCCAATGATATGCGTAGTAGATTAAGGACCAAACATTTGTAGCCCCTCTTTAGCAAGCAGCGTTCTGTCTGGTGTAAGGCACGGGCAGGAGAAATTTTTTAGTCATTTGGTAGTGCAACTCTGGAGAGTTTTTTTTTATTCCACAATTCTGGAGAGTTGAAGCACGTTTCTTTCTTGACCTTGGAACTTGGAAGACAAGATTTTGTCTAGAACAGGAGAAAGCCTGAGCAACAACACCAGGAATTTCTATGCGCTCACCACCAACTCATTTGGAAAATTTCTGTGAAGTATCAGCTGCCAAACAGTGTTGGCTTCTCAGTTGTTGATTTGCCTTTTGATCTGTCTGTTAGATTATTCTCTTGGAACCAACCAGATCTTTTACTTGTCCAAAATCCAAGTGCTTAACCGGATTTACCCGTGTCAACGCTTCAACTTCGTATATCTACTGCGCATGCACTTGCCACAGGCTACACCAGACAGTCGTGACGCTCGTCATTGTAGCAAGGACCTGTACCCCAATTCAGTTTGTGTTTGTTTCGTTTTGGACGATCTATGGCTTGTTACTGGTTAAGGCTAAAAATTAGCTTAAATTAGTTATAATCTTTTAAATTGGCTAACAACTAGTTAGAGGCAGGACTAAAAAAAGATCTCATCTATTAGCACATATTTCATCAGAATCAGTCACTACTAACTGTCTTGTTTTAAAAAATCACTATTGGCAACCTATTCTTTCCTATGTTTTCATCTCATTAGTAGGCATTCTTTGCCACAACTGCAACAACTGCAGATGGGTCCATGCCACCAACATGGGCCTACCCTACCGTCTTGAGCTGGCTGGCGTGGAGGCTGCCCACACCCTATCTTCTCTTCTATTATTATTAAACCTATGTCCTCCAAACGAGCTGAATAAAATGTGTTTTCATGATTGAAATACTTCCGAATTTCTGAGACCTTATTCGGTTAATCCCCTTCCAAAAGGATCAGAGAGGATTGAAGGATTTAACCTCCCTACTAAATCGAACAGTTTATTAAGTTCCTGTGAACGGTCGGTATTAGGCCTTCGAAATGTCATTGTGGTAACCATAGAGGTGAAGCAATCTAAGGATCCCAAGTTTGCTTTCTATTCATGTCACAGCATGCTTATCTGCCTCAAAAATTTTATTTTAAGATATGGCTAGAAAACACTAAACAAAATAAATAATTTAAATATTCTTTTTAAAAATCAAAATTTATTTATGTTATTGACAATTTAGGTTTGAAAATAAGAGTTTCTAAAATAGTTGGAATTTAAATTCCTTGCTACATTTCATCCCGGTTGCATAGTGCTTTTGGATGTAAAATCATTTTTTGAATGTTTTGAAATGTCCCTAGAATTTGATCAAAATCATATATTTCAAAATCTAATGTAAATTCTTTGAAACCTTGGTTTTTGGAAAACCTGAATCAAGGTTTAAAAAATTCACAATCTTTTCTTTGCATCAAACTTTTCTTCCCTATGTTGATGACCAAAGCCAATCTCGAATATGATATTTCTAGCAAATTTATAAAATTGGCCAGACTCTCTTTTTTCTACTAATGCAATAATATTTAGCTCCCCTATACATATGTGAGAAAATAATTTAACTCACTCTTGCAAAAATTGCCAAATCTCCTTGACTAATGCAAAGGCATTGTTGCTGAACATTTATGATTTGGACCCCATTTGACACCACACTTGTAGCATAAATCTAGCTTGCACAAATAAACCTTCAAAACAACCAATTTATCTTAAAAATATTATTTGGAAATTGCTTGTTTGTCTCTTCTTGCTTGGTTCTCCTCAAGTTAGCAAAACAATAAGTTCTTTCTACAAAATAGTAATACAGGTAGCAACATCGAGGTCAACTAATTTTGCTTAATGAACTACAACCATAATTTTATCATGAATACCATCTACAAAACAACTAGTGACTATAGAAGAACTAAAATTAGGATCATGATCTCAAACTTGTTGAATGAGTTCATCAAATCCGTCAATATACTTAGGCATACTACCCTATTGCTTAATATAAGAAATGGCTGATCATGGTTATACTAGTCCCTATCAAACCAAGTACTAATAGCAGCACAAAACTCCTACCCTGTAGGCCTACACCTCTAAGCATATGCTTGACTGATTAAAGCTAGAAAGTTGTTTCTCTAGAAAATGTATAGTTGTTAGTTTGGTTCATAGGTATTTAGGCACAATATAGAGGTCAAACTAAGATTCACACTTATTTTACCACAATTTCAGGTCGTGACCGTCAATAGGAAAATTGTAACTGTAGCATCAGCAAACTACAATGGTTCCCAACTATGGGGACCACGGCAATAGCAAAGCTGCCAACAACAAAGGGAACCAAATTTAGGTTCTAAGTGTACTATATCTATGAGGGCAAATCTACGCTAGATGACCACTAGAGTCTTCTATAAGAAGGGATGGGTGATTAGAAACTATTAGCATTATACACTATAACTAATAGTTCATCGGGGTTAGTTGACCTAGTGACAAGCCATAGGTCCAACCTTGGTGCTGTACACCTATGACTAGAGGTGATGTCCGAGTGGTAACCACACCATGACCCCGAGCTTCGATGATCATTGTGAATGAAGTGGCTATTAGGCCCTAAAGTCTCATCACTAGAGGATACCACATGATGAGTGGTGACTGACTTATAAGTTCAATTTCTCCAAGGTCGAACACCTTGTACTCTGGACCTAGTTAGGCTTGAGAAAGTATAAGTTGGTCAATCTTGTTCCACATATCCTCCACTATGGATTACAAATCAAATCTTGGTGTCAATCTCTAGCTTCTAGGCGCATGATTGTAGGAATGTCGAAGTGTTGTGGTCAAGGGAGGCTTGCATTGACACCAACATATTTAAGATGTTTGTTGAGTTGCTTCTTCTCCACCTCTATCATATGCTTCTACACTCGGTTTGGTCAGTAGGCAAGTTGATTGAGGCAGTTGGGGATCTTCAGTATGGTTGTTGTCGTGGAGCGGCTTGGATCGACAAATGGGATGGTAGAATTTGGGGGGGCGGGGGGGGATGGATCTCATACTAGATGTTAGGGTTTTACTAGATTAAAATTATAATATAGTGCATATATTGGTTTATGAGCTCATTGTATCCTTCACATGATGCAGCATGTTCAAATACACCTCAACCAATTACTTGCTCCGGTCTATCCCATCCGTCCAATAATATAATGTATTATGACATCTAAAATTTGTACGAAATATTTTCTATGTGGTGTATATGTCCAGATTTATTTAAAATTTATTATAAAGGAAACCATAATTTAATTATTAGAGTTTAATTTATAAGTATACACGTCATTTGTGTATTTTCTTAAGTTGTTTTAATTTTTTTAATGCATTATACTACTTCACGGAGGGAGTAGGCCGCAATACAACGGGTTGGGCCGATGCTGACGCTGCAGGAAGTCCTAGGCCTTTGCTGGGCTGTCTTGATGACCGTGACACTTGGGCCGAGCAGATTCCTTCGTACTTGTACGCTAGTGTATATACTTATATACGCTACAAAAGGCAGTAGGCAGTAGCAGACAGCAGTGACAAGTTCCTGCAGACGAGCGCAGCAGCTACACAGGTGCGCGTGCCCAGCGCAAAGAATTTTTCATGCAAAAAAAATAGAATTCTATTCGCACCGAGCGTTTGGTTTTGAGAGAATCCATCGGTTTCTTTTCTTGCAACGAAGTAGCTTTACCATCACCATCAGTCATCACGCGTCAGGAAAACCAACTGCCCCCATTGATCGCCCTTGGCTGCTACTAGTATATTGTTAATATCTGGGCTTATTTTTGGCTGTTATTATATGTATGTATGTTTAGTTGATCATCAATCAGTCACAGGTACTTAGTGCAAAGTGGATAGATTATGAGAGAATTGGTTCAGCATCCATCCATTCCATGTTCCATGGGCCGCCGCATCAGTTTCAGTTTCAGTGTCAGCGACGGCAGACAGCCCAACCGACGGCCAGTAATGATTCCCTCCGATCCCTCCTTTTCCTGGTTTTCTGCCCATGTAGATGCCGCTCAGTCACATCTCTTTCTTATCCTCTCCTAGCCAAAGAACTGACAGTGTAATGCATGCTCACATCACATCTTTGCTTTCTACAGACCTGTTCTCTACTAGAGTACTACGGATTACTACTACCTGACTCGTGGATTGGTAGTTAGCAGAAGATTTCAGCCGCGATCGAGAGGCAACTATTCCGTGTAGTAACGACTAACGACGATTCACAAAAGTCAACAAGAACTACTCCTACTTGCTTTGTACAGTAGTATAATTCATTTTCATTCAAGACGAGGGGAGGGCAGCATTTCAACGTTCCCCAGACGATACGGCAAGGCACTGACTGGCAGTTGTTCAGTGTCGCATTACATCATCCGGTTTGTATTGTGTGCGTGAGCAGCTAGCTAGCCTGCATAGTATATCAGTGGTAGAGCTGCTAACCAGCTGGGTTAGCGATTATTTAAACAAGCTGAGATTAGCACCCATCAATGTTGGCGAAGCCCCAGTTTTGGCACATGACATGAATGCAGAGAGATATTTTTAAGCCCCCAGTGGTTCCAGGGCAGTTAGCCGTTGTTTTCTTGCTGCAATGGGAGGGCATAATCTCCCTCCCATCCATCCCATTGCTCTCCAAAACCAAACTGTCAACAGCACAACTAGCCAAGTACTCCTACTAGGCTACTACAGTACGTCGTACTATGAAATAGGAATGAATACGAGTGATTACGAGCAGGAAAGGCGTCAGGAAAGAATTCACTGTTCCTCGAAGCAGCACCAATGCAAAGTAAATAGTACTTGCTCCTGATCCTGATCTATAAACACATACAGTACCAATCACGACTGACTTGGCCATGGCCTCAAGATTCTGAATTTCCTTCCAGCTGCAAGGCGACACCCGGAAAGAGTCACACGGCGGCAACAGGGCTCCTCCTCTTCTTCCTGGGGGCTGGCTGTCCCTTTCCTTTCCTGGGGTACCTAATATCTCCATCGATTCATTCAACTGCCCGTTCTTTCTTTCTCTCCCGTGTTGCTTTCAGAGATTCGAACAGCAGCAGTAGCAGCATCCCGTGATGAAGCACAAGGTTTCTTTTATAGAATACCAGCCCCATTTCTCAAAACAAAAACAAAGACGGCAATCAAGTTAGGACGATGACCTTCTGGTGTGGTGTGGTGTGGTGTGGCCCCTGGTGTTTGTTGGGGAACGGAGACAGTTTTGCTTCCAAAAATTACTTTACACAGGTTTGTCTTCAGATGGATGAACTGAAACCAGCACACATGTGAAAACTACTTTACTATTCTTGTTCTTGTAGTTTCCTACCCCACTTGGACTTTGTAGCCGGCAGTCGTCGGATAAGGAAATCAACCAATCTCCATCCAGGCCTCCTTGACCGCTTGTTCATAGTCAGTCAACCCTGCTCGCATTGTGTACGCACGTCTGGAAACATGCTCACTTTCACTTTCAGGGCTGTTCCATTTTTCTTTCTTTCTTTTGCATATTCTTTGTGGATTCATTCATGCGCTCTAGCCTTTCTGGCATAGAGCTAGAACGGTCTGAAAATGTGTGGTAGAGCCTTTCTGACAGGAGCTTCATTCAGAGTTTTGGTTTGTACTCCTACTACGGTGCAAGCAATTTCAGGGGAAACAACGGTCTGAATTGAAACATGCGTGCCTCTGCCTGGCCCATACAGTCCACAGCACAGTCCACCCCCACACGATTTGGAGGCATAATTTTCTCGTGCCGGTTCCCGTCTACGCTGGGCATATCTCCGGGACATGGCAATTGGCAGGCAAGTCGCGTGCGCGACTTGCCATTCTGCCCTTGTAACCATCAGCTAGTGGCCACTGCTTTGTTTCTTCCTTCCATTCATTCATTTGATTCATCCTCAGCTTTGCCTTGGTGCGCAAAAATGGGTGGACTCGTCAATGCACGCTGCGCGTATCTCCAATCTCCTCACGTCGCTTTCAGGCTTGTTTTCATCGGCATCGAGCCATGGGCAACAAGATCTTCTGACCTTTTTTTTTTTTTTTCGGTCCGGTCCGTTCGGCTGCCCATCACGGCAGGATCCCTTCCTCTCCCTCGTGGTGAAACCAAAAAGACTACTTTTCTCAAAGTCGAAACCACTGTGCAAAGTGGCAGCAGGCAGGATTTCATTTGCATCGCTGATCCATCAGGAGACAGGAGTGCAGAGCACACTGAGCTGCTGAGATGAAGCAGGTGATTCCTTCCTTTGGGAGAAGGACAGGACAGGATGGCTGGCTGGCTTGCAAATCACAGTTAGAGTAGTATTAGTAGTAGTACTTTAGAAAGAAGATTAGTGCTATAGCATAGTAGGAGTACTGATTAACAAGGATTTGAAAGCAAGCCGCCAAGAGTGCATTCATTGCACTGGCTGCACTGCACTGCACTGCACTGGCCATTTTTTGAAGCTGCAAGTAGCATGGAGAACATGTGCCGCTAGCTTTTGGGCGGGCGCGGACCCTGCTGCAGGGCTCCTCTCCATCATCATGTCTGTGTCCCTCCCCTGCTAAACTAGGACTAGTCTACCATCACTCTATCAGATATGTTTCAGGTACTAATAGTACTAGTACTAGTAATAATAATGGATTAGTTAACTGAGGGCTCCACCTGTTTGTTTATTAGTATGACACAAACAAGCAGGCAGAAGAATCAGAGGCATGTGAAGAAAGAAGGGCATCTCAAAGCAGGGCCGCAGAGGGTAGGGCGATGAGGAATCTGACGGTCCCTGGAAAGCGCCTTTGAGGGGAGATAGAATCTTTTTTCAAAAATTCAAACTTTGTTTCTGCTCTGCCTCACCGTGTGCCGCTGCTACCATGCATCTTTTGTTTGGTCCGTGGAAAACCTGCAAAAGATTAATCAATAAATCTGCAGGTTCCTCTTGTTTTTTTGTTGAGCTGGGGACAGGTGTCGTACTCTTAATAATTCATAACAAAATCAAAATGAATATCAGCTTAGGTAGAAAGTGAAGGGAGATTAGGGAGGAAAGCTGTACTGCCAGTGGTTGCATTATCAGTAGACTAGCAGGAGATCCTTTTTCATTATTGTATTTTCTCTGGAAAGAAAGAAAGTAGCTGCAGCATTATTGGAGGCAGGAAACGAGTAGAGGAAAAACAAATGAGGTAGTAGTACACAGCAGGAGGCGGCGAAGCAATGGTGGGTGGCAGAACCGATATGAGTATGAATGATGGTGCAGGTGCGCAACCGAACCGTTTGTGTACTAGTATACGATGATTGACAGCAACAGCAAACAAAGACTCGAGGTAACAGTTGGAGTAGGGCATTAATTACAAAAACTAGTGATTCTAGGCATGAAATCAAGGATGAGGCACTGTAGATGCATCAGGATTAATTGGTTGATTGTATTAATAACTAGAGGGAATGATTCGCGGCTAGTACACCGTTCCATTTTATGCAACTTTGCTTGCGCTCTTCTCTATAGTTTGGCTCACGTGTCCTAATCTATAAAGTCAACTGTTTCATTGGCGTTTATTGTCATCAGAAATATAATTGTCCCGCTATAAGCGGTCTGTGTGAGCACTGTATTCTAATGTTATTTTATTGGTTGATTAACACTACTATAACCTTGAGTTATATTATATTATACTATATATTGGGACCAAGCTTGTTATGATAGCTCATATATCCTGTTGTTCAATACAATTCTACATCCCACTTTACAGATTCTAATGGATCCTTACGTCGATGTTCCTGCTTTACTTTGATCCTCATATGTCAAAGTCTTACAAAAAAAAACTGTAAATTACGCATTCCTTATTTGTTGTGTAGTTATCGTTTTCATAACTTATATTTTGAATTTTCTCTATATATTTATTTCAACTCTCATATCCAAACATGTTTATGCTTCTACTATTTTTAATATCAAAAAAGCATTTGAATTGCAATTTGAGCGTGGATTTTATATGCATATGGGCTACTACCCCACCTACACAATTGGACCTCGGATAGATAATAATAGCGTCAGAGATTCATCTTGGGAAGTTATGAAATCTAAGGCTAGTCTCAATAAGAGTTCAAGTGAGTTTTATTTGCATTAAATAGAATGTCACATAGTATTTTTTTTTATGACATAGTAATGTATTTAAGAAGAGAGAGAAAGAAATAAATAAGTGTCATCTAGATGAAAATCTCTTGGCATGAATACCAACTCTCCGAGTCATGAAATTAAATGTCTATAAAACTATAGAATGGAACTTCCACTCTCAACGGAGAGTTTTATTTCATTTCACGTGACATGGCAAGTCTTAAAAACAATGCTATAAAAATCTCCACTAAGACTAGCCTAACATTGTTGTCCATGAAAAACCACATCTCTATCATAAGTTTGATCTTTCCCATGATTAGAGCATATTCACCGATCTATTTTCCCCTTCCCTTAAAGTTTACTATATGGGGTCAAAAAACTCATCTCTTTATTTAGGTAGGATCCAACTTCAATGGTAGAAATCTCCTTTCATTTCTCCCTTTCCTCTCTCTCTTCAAACCCTCCCGGTAGTGGCGCAGTGGCTTGCATGGCAGAACCCACACAACTCGCCCCACTCAAACTCACAAGCGGCCACGACGTAGTGACCGACACTGCAGAGCTTGCATGTGCAGCTTTCCCACTTAGCCCTCGGCATCCCTGAACCCTGATGCAATGCTAGCATGGCTTGCTAGTTCGACCCCGGTGACCTGGTGCAACAGCCGAGGTGGCAAGGCTCCTATTCGCGCCCAAGCACGACAACAGGTGATGGTCCATCAGTGTGTGGTCACTTGCGCAACGCGGCTGCTCCCTACGATGAGCTTGCCCATGCACAGCGCGGGGAGGGAAATGGAAAGGTGATGAGTTGCTCTCCCTTTTTGTGGCATGTTCTTTTAGTTGAGAAAAAAAATTAGGAAATACATATTGGAAAGGAGATTTGTTGGAGCTTTTTTTTTTCCTTCAACCCACTTATCGTTGATTACAGGGAAATGAGATCACTTTTTCTCAAATTGGTATAGATGCTCTTATGCGGTTACACAAGGCATGTAACCCACCATTTTAGGACACACTGAGCTAAAAAGACCAACAACACCCATATGATCCACCATTTTGGGTTGTTTACAGTTCAATTGAGCTACACAATAAACATACATATGATCCACCATTATTTTGGGACGCTTGGAGCTACAGGACAATGTAAACGGCGTGTGTCCCGAGGTTGTCCTTGGTGTGTGTCGACAACCCGTCAAAGTTGCATGCGCTTTGAATTGGACAATTGGTTGAATTTGTATGAGTTACATGTGCTTTGAGTCGGCCAGAGGTACTTGTGGTAGAGTTTGGTCAAAGTTTCACTCAAATTTCTTTTTTTGGGGGGGGAATGTGTGTAGGTAATGGATAGTGTGATGGGTTTGGGGCACTTAAAATTGGGTACTACCGGGGTGTTCGGCATGATATAAGCCTACTGGATAAGACAAGCCAGACTAGTTTAGTGTGAGAGAAAAATGTTGTTCGAACAAATGATAAGTCCGCTCATAAGACAAGTAGTATAGAAAGAGCTAAACGTGTAAATTTTTGGCCTAGGGGATAGATGTCTTTGTGCGCACTATCATTGCAACTCTGAATGTTGTTTCATTCTGGAGCAAAGATCCAATCAGTTATTGAATAAAGAAGCTATTCTTAATAATAGATGGGCTAGCAATAGAGAAATAGATAGAAGTTACTTTAGGGTTAATTTTTGGTTAACACATATGTGTGTAATTTACCAGCATGTAGAAGGTTACATAATTGTATTTTTTTCTAGCTTTTACGGTAATTTTTCTTACCTTGAGAGTTAATGTGGATGTTTATTTTGTCTGTCAAATAGTAGAGGGGTACTTACTTGAACTTTCTATGATTAATGTGGTGATTTCTAGGTTTAGAAATTGATATATAGTAATACTAATAAATACTAAAAGATTAAAAAGAAAAAAAAGAAGAAAAGGGAAACGAGCTCGCTCCATGAAAGACGACTACCGAAGCCTGCTACTCTGGCGTGATGGATGGTGTGGTGTCACTAGTCCAAGTGTCCAACCAACTTGAGCAGCAAGAAAGCTGCCATTGGTTTTGCGCCGTTCAAACTGAAAAGGTGCCGTCCGGCGTCCGGGTCCGGCGAGGTCAAGTCTTGTCCTGCCCTCCTGCATTGCCAAGGTCGGCAGCGCCTGCAGAGCAGGCACGGAAAGCAAGGCAGGAGCAGAGAGCCAGGCGTTTGCAGGTGCGCAATGGCATGGAAATGGGTTGGAACGGAGGGGGGGGTGTGCCACTGCCAGTGCCGCGTCGATAGTGGGCTAGTGGCGGTCGTCGTCGCCACGGAAAGGAAATGCAAGGGGAATCCCAACCCAACTGATTGATTAATGGTGGCGTACTACTCAGTAGTATATATTTTATTTAATCACATCCACCATTGATTAATCGATCCAAGGTGGAAGATTTAAATAAGGGATGGCTGGCTGAAGCTCGACTAAACTAATGGCCCTCCTCCTTGCGAATAACGCATCTGCTGTCTGCTGCTGCGGCAGCCGCCGATGCTGCGATTTCGAATTTCAAATGGATGGATGGATGGATTAATCTTTTTTTTTTTTTTTAAAATAATTTTAGAGTATAAACAAACAAGAGGATTTGATTTACTAGAGGAGTTGGACTTGGTAGGCGACGACGACGAGACCCGGAGGGGATAAGAACGGCGACCCCTCCCTTGTTTCTGCCGGTGCCGCAGCCGCTTCGTCCCTCCCTCGCAGACAGCGACCCGTTGGTATTCCTTCCGATTCCCACCTCCCAACTCAAGCCCGGGCCGCGTGCATATAAGCCCATTCGCCAGCCCATTTCCCCTGCTTGCTTCGCCTCCTCACCTGCCCCTGCCCTGCCCACATTTTCCTCCCGTCGCCGCCTGAAACCGCCGCGCTCTCCGGACCTGCTCCGCCGCCTTCCTCTGCGTGCAGGAGCAAGGACGACAAGGAGAAGAAGGCTAGGCGCCCAGGGTCTCAGTCTCTCTCTCTCTCTCTCTCTCTCTCTCTCTCTCTGAGTCAGAGGGGAGCAAGAAGAGGATCGGAGGGTGAGATACTGAGATGGCCATCGACCACGAGTCCCCGTTCAAGGAGCTCCGCCTCAAGAACCGCAGGATCATGGTGAGTTACCCTGGCCGGCCGGAGCCGCCGCTCATCCCTCTTCCCCTTGTCCATCTTCTGTAGCCCTGGGCCCTGCCATTCTCGATTCGCCTTCTTTTGCCAGCCAAAAACGACTTGTTTTCTTTTCCGTTACTGTTGGGGGGTTCCGTTTTGGTATTCAGGAGGGATGCTTACTTCTGTGCAGCAATGGCGGCGATGCCGTAGATTCAGCGACTGTTTCTTGACCGTCTCGCCCCTTCCTTTGGGATCTCCGCATTGCCTCTCCGATGCAGGCCGGCGTCTCATTCTGATTGTCTTGCTATCAAATGAATTCCGTGCCGCCGTTCCCCAAGCACTAATTTTTATTTTTAAAATTTTTGAGCGCAAGCAACCAAATTTCTTGGCGATGGTTCCAAGGAGATAGACGACTATTTCATTCCATCTTGTTTGTTTGTTTGTTTGTTAATGTATCTATCGCTGAGCTTTTCTTGGCAAACAAAGAGCCAATTCAAATGCTTCGCCATTGAGCAAAGTGGCTGTGCTGCCGCCTAGCCTAGTCAACTGACCGTGTGTGTTCGTTTTCCATTGAGCAGGGCGGCGGCGGCCCTGACCCGGAGCCGGAGGAGGAGGCCGCCACGGCGGCGTACGCGGAGCAGTGGCCGCGCTGGCTGCAGCCGCTGCTGTCCGCGCGCTTCTTCGCGCATTGCAAGACGCACAGCGACTCCCACCGCAGCGGCGAGTGCAACATGTTCTGCCTCGACTGCTCCGCCGCCGCGGGCACGCGCGCGCTGTGCTCCCTGTGCCTCGCGCACGGCCACCGCGACCACCACACCATCCAGATCCGCCGCTCCTCCTACCACGACGTCATCCGGGTCTCCGACATCCAGCGCTTCATGGACATCGCCGGCGTGCAGACCTACGTCATCAACAGCGCCCGCGTCGTGTTCCTCAACGAGCGGCCGCAGCAGCAGAAGCCGGGGTGCGGCGGCGGCAAGGCCGCGTCGGCATCCGCCAACCTCTGCGAGGTCTGCGCCCGCAGCCTCCTCGACAACTTCCGCTTCTGCTCCCTCGGCTGCAAGGTCATCGGCTGCTCCCCCCGACGCCGCCAAGACCAGGAACTGGCTACTCCGGGCCGCCGCCGACGGCGACGACTCCACCACATCCTCGTCGGCCCTGCGCAATGCCGACAAGAAGCAGAGCTTCACGCCACCCACGCCGCAGCCGACCCTGCCGACGAAGCGCCGCAAGGGCATCCCGCACCGCGCGCCGTTCGGCAGCCTCATCGTCGAGTACTAGCTCCCTCCCTCTCCACGGCGGCGGCGGCTGCATTGGCTGGCACTACACGCGCGCGGTAAAGCTGAAAGTACTCTTCAACCAAGGGAATTGAATCGCACAGTGAGTGAGTCAGTGAATCCATGCCATTCCTGAATCAATCCGCCATTACGGCAAATGGTATGGCCGGCCACCACTTCGGTGGCCCGGCCGCCCTTCCTTTGCCATGGCACTTTGGTTGGTGGTGCTTCTCGAGGTGGATGCCATTTGCTCGCTGGCTTTGCTTTCCACAAAGGAAGGGAGAAAGAAAGGTGGAGGAAGAATCAAAACTAGCTTTTCATCACTGTTGTTAGGACACAAGAGAGAGAGATATGTATATTTCTTTCTGATAGAAATATATGTACATTTTTAGTCTTGTTATATGTTTCAAATCATCATAGTGGAGCAGTATAGCTAGCTTTTGTGATGCTTTTTACTAGATTATTATTAGGCTGTCTGAAGAAAACCATGTTCAGGAGATAATAACCGGTACGCTACCAGTAATAAGTTATTGACGTGGTGATTTGCATTAAGCAAGGTCTGCTTGCTTGCAGTTGGTTTCATCAGAGATTGCTTTTGTGGTGCTTAATTTGTGTTAGTCACAATACCAGTGCTCGTGTGTTCATCTGTAACAATCATGCATTGCATATGAGGAGGATGGAATGGATATATAAGGAGAAAAAAATTTCTTTGATGGATTATGCGGTTCTGATATCCATTCATTCAGAATGTCATCAATGAAAGAAAGTTCTCCACATTTGCAATCAGGTGATGACTGAGGATAGGTCAGATACCTAGCATTGTTGCCACTTGATGATAGTACTACTATGAGGAAGAGGAAGCAAGGAAATGCCGTCACGTTACTACCCAGCAAGGTTGCGTTGATGGAAAGCCACTCTGAATGCGATTGCCATGCTATGTACATGATTAATCGCCCTAATTATTGTACACTATAGTAAACTATACGATTAGCATTGTTCTTGTTCATCTAATCCTGGACCAATTGAACCCAACAATTTCAATTTGTGTTGACGTGATGCTGATACCTGCACCGTCAGCGACGTCATCGATGAACGAAGCCATTGAACAGCTTGCTTTTCTTTTTGTTTAGCATAGAAGCACTTTAGCTTAGGCCAAAGAGGGACAGGACAGGACCAATTCGCGACCTAACCTGTGCTATGATAATTGGAGCAGAGCAGGATGGAGGGAAAAGAACCGAATGGGATGGCTTTATATGGTTTAACGCCATGAAAACGACATGGAACAGAAGCATCTAATACGGAGGAGAAGCATCAGCTTCGGCCTTCGGGAGAAGCCGCAGCGGTCCGCAGCTGAAACATATGCTGCCGCCTGCTGCCCCTGCTCACTATAGGAGCATTCTTTCTAGCTTCCACGCGAAACAGCTTTGATGCTTCCCTTTCCTCGAGGGGATGCTACAGTGGCAGTGTGCACTGGAAAAGGGGCAAATAAAAAGTGGAGGTGTGACATTTCCCAAAAAGGACAGGGAGAAAATTTTGGGAGGGAAGGCGTTATTTTTATGTAAATTCAAAGTGGTGGACGATGTCGACATGGATGTGGTGGACCAGAATTCTTGCATTGGTTGGCTTTGGCTGCGCTGGATACCTACCATACCATCTTTGCATAAACGAACTGCCAATCAGTGGCATCTCCATCTAGTAATGGCGTCTTTTGGTCTTTCCAAACAAGATGAGGTTGGCTTGGGAGACTTTAATTTGGATGCAGATGGACCATGTATAAGGGGCTGCAAATTTGCTTTTGGCAGACATGATAGTATAGTAGATAGGTAAGGCATTAGATTTTGTGGATACTTTACGTTGGAATATTAGGTATTTGCGAGGTTATATTTTGATACAAATCGTTTTATCATAAACTAGCATACATGATAGTAAGCAGTTAAATAAGTAATAGACTAATATAATGGTTATAAAGTTGTACCCTTAAGTAGGACAACATTGTTACTCGGGTTTGAACGAGCCTCATTGATGCAGTCGAACTTATTAGCTTTTGCAATGTAGCAACTGAATGAAGCACATCAACTTGACAAAGCGATAATCCATATTGCGATGACCAAGTTGATTGTCTACAGATGATCTGTTTGGCAGGACTTATAAACCAAACTTATAAGCGGGAATAGTTAATTTTTTTTGAGAGAAAAAAATACCGTACAAGAAGCCAAAACACCATACAAGTAGTTCAAGCGAATGGCTCGACCTCTAGTGAAGAACGATGCTGTTGACATCGATGTTGGCGAGAAGTCGAAGCAGGACATATAACATCCTCTTCTATCTTGGCCTCGTGATAACCTGCAGTGAAGAGTGCATGCAGTTTCACCAATTGCTTTCCAAAAATATTTGCTTTCTCTCAGTGCAAGATCACAAGAGCAGACATGCTCTCTCTCAATTACCTTGCACGCCTTTTCCATGAGGGGTTGGTACATATATACATCGGGGAGGAAGCTATACGTCGTTGGGGTCAATGAACTCCACCCCAACAAAATTTACTAATTCTTTTTATAATTATACCATGAGATGGAAGATCTCATCATTAAAATACATAAATTACATATGATTGCAAAAGAGACCACAATAACCCATTGATAATAGCTTCACCCCTGACACATTATAAGGGAGGATAATTTCTTACCTCCACATTAACTAGCAACATAGTAATAACAAGTGTCGTATCTTCTTATACTCATGGTCTTAAATTTTAAAATCCATTAGAAACCACAGACAAAGACAAGGATCTGAATGTTTGAACTGCACGTATTGCGTTGGTGACGCCAATTGTATGTTGATATTGGAAAACTAGAGCGGGCCTCATGTCAAGAAAGAACAGACATATAGTTGGATCATAGGGGTCGTATATATAAATAATAAATGGGCAGAGCTGTGACCTTCTAATTGCAGTTTTGTCGTGGCTCAAAGACAGTTTATCTAAAAAAAGACAGTTTATCTCCCCTTCTTCTGATGACGTTAGTTTATCTTCCTTGGTTCTCTCTTTTGTCACAGAAAATCGCTCGGAGGCACGCAACGCAGCCCAGAGTGCACGTAGCGGCGGCACAAAAGGCTTTTGTGTGCAATGCTTGGAGGCCCACACGTGGAGCAGGCCCCACGCCCCGGCATCCCGTCGCTGTTTCAGTCCGCTAGCCACTCCCATGGTCCACACGTGCGGTTGGGCCATCAACGTGTCGCCCCACCATTGGTCCCGGCCGCGTGCCGGGATGCTCGACCCGCGTGGGCCGCCACCTTTAAAATCATCGCAGCCGCCGCCGCCGCCGCCGTGCCTTGACCCACCACCAGTCCATGCCTCTCTCTCCACGTTTGGAAAAGGGAAGCTGACCTCGCAGCCGTCCGATCGCACTTGGGTGGCCAGCCAGATGCCGTCCCGCAAGCGTAGGAGTACTCCCCACGCGCGGGCTGCTTGGTGTGGGGGGGCCAGCCAGGGTGACGCCAGCCCGTGCGTGGATGGGGTCGGTGCGCTGGCTCGAAACGTGTCTCCCGGACGGTGACGTGGCGCGTTGTGTTGGGTGTTTTGGGGCCAGCGTACTGTTTGGAAAGGATTTCTCTACTAGAAAGAGGACTCTGCTCTCTGCCTGCCGCACTAGAGTATCCCAGTACACTCGTCGTATCGTACGTGCCAGCACAGCACGTACTACGCTTTTTAGCTTTGATTGATCATCACGTCCTGGTATTAGAAGTAATAATCCTCTCTCTACCTGGACAATCAATCAATCAATCATGATGAGCACAGCAGTTTCATTTGCAATTTTCCATCCCCTAATCATCCTGTACTGTGCATTCATGGATGTCTCTGCACTTTAGTTTTGGGTCAGGCTAGGGAGCAACTGAACTGATGGCAGTGCAAATGAGGAGATCCAGGAAAGAAGGTGATGGCACCTAGGTTCTTGTTCTAGAAAGACTGGAAGAGGAAAAAAAAAAAGCGAAGGCCTAGGCGCCTATGCCTAGGCGTGCTGATGATGGTGCGGCACAGGGAGGCGCATGCCGCCGGACAGACGTACGTGCATGATATTATATACTACTCCTCAAAGAATTAATTCTAGAATTTTCTTAAATAATTTTTAACCTTAACCGAATTTCTAGAAAAATATTAAAATTACAATATTAAATGAGTACACTAATTTACCATTGAATATATTTTCATATATATTTATTTTATATCATAAATATTGTTACTTTTCATAAAGTTAGTCACATTAAACAAGTTTAAGCGGCACAAGTTCTAAGAATTAAATTTTTTAGTGATAGAGGGAGTAACAATTAGGCATCGGCCCGACGACAGGCATATCGATTGGTGTGGAAGGACAATCAATGTTAGGATTATGGAATAAATAACAATTACTCCCTCCATACTTATAAAACTTAAAATTTTGGACAAGGTTTAGGTCAAACATTGGGAACATAAATTATTAATTACTTTTAAAATATTTAGTTTGAAAAGGTGAAACTTATATATATAGATTCACCTTGAAATCCACTTTTATAAAAGTAATTTTATTTTTTAGTTTTTCTTTTATATTTTAATAAAAATAATGGATAAAGTTAGGTTTTGGAGACCGTGTCCTTGTCCAAGCGTCAAGTTTTATGAATATGGAGTAGTAGTCACTATGGATTTGATTATGCAGTGGTTCAGCTTAATCATCATGCTGCAAGAATCGTTTGTTATTAGAGTAGCACCGTACCCCAATCAGAAAATCACTATGCATGCATGCATGCATGCATGCTCTAGCTAGCTAGCTTGGCCATCATCATGCGAGATAACAAACCAATGCAATCACTAAGCTAATCGGTCGATCGATCGAACCCAATGCAATGCAAATCATCAAATTAATTAAAATGAATGCAGCTGATTGATATATGATGTGCTCGGGCCTGGCTGTCGGCTCTAGCCTGTCTCTTTAATTTTAAACGTTATTATAGGTTTTCGTGCCTCAAGTTTAACTTAATTTATAGTAAATATGTGTAATATTTATGTCTCTAAATAAATTTGTTAAAAAAAAATTAAATCTAAATTTTTTTATAATAATAATTAATGATATTTAGTATTTATTAAAATTATCAGTATTTATTTTTTAGAAACGCAAGGGGCAGTTAGAAAAGGATGGAGGGAGTACCTAGAGCATGCATGCATTGTAACACGCTCTTGGTGAGTCCGCTATCGTGCAGCTGAGCCAAGTCAATCGGTTGGTCAGGTCAGTCAATGGTCAGGGAGCCAGAGATGGCGCGTCGGACCGGACGACTTGGACTTTGGCAAGAGTGAGTCCCCTGCATGGGACCTTGAAGTAAGCCTGCCTCCAAGCGACCCAAACACCCGTCAATGGTCATCGGCTCCCTCAAGACCTCGATTCATTTTCATTTCTAGTGGTGGCTCGCTTTTATCCAGTGTGGGGCACATAGGCAGACCCAAATTTACTGGGCCTACAACCAGGCCTCCTTTTCTGAAAGAAGAGAGATCCAGTCTTCGGTCTTCCACTCTTCCCGCAAGCAATTTAGGATGGTAATCGGCTAATGGCACGTCCTAACCGAAATGGAAGCCCAGAGACAAACACGAGATCAAAGAAGCAGGCTATCACAAGGAATACTAATGGACTAGTTCTCCTTTGGAACAAGAAGGACAAAAAACACAGAATACAAAAAATAGAAGTGACATAGAAATACATGTGCAAACCTAGAGAATTGAAAAACATAGAGATTATGTAGGATTATATGTTTGGTTCAGTATAGAAAATTTATGAAATTTTACGAGGAAGCTAAAGAACAAATTTATATTACTTTTTATTCGACCTAGATATCCTGTCAACCGTCATAATGACATACTCTCGTGGAGATTGGAGAGTACTTTGCCTGATTAGACACCAAACCGTAACTATTGATCTCTTTATTTGTCCTTGTTCCTTGTGCACAGGAAATAATCCGTAAGGTACAAATGAATTTATTTTCATGTGATTTTTCGGTGACCTATTCCTACATACTAGAGAGACTCATATCTATTATTTATTACCTAATAATAAAAAAGGTAAAAAACTTTTTTTCTATTTTTTGTATGGCCTCCCTTAACTAACTTCGTGAATGTGAAAATTGTCCTTTCATCTATTACCAGCCTCCTGTATTTATATGATGTGCTTAAGATAATGTAAATAGTTAGAATTCTAATCCAAGTCTGAATAGATTCCTCCAATTCTAGGTAAGTCGAATAAGAATCCTAATCCTGATGTCCAGATAGTAATGAATAAGAAAGAAAATTTGTGCAGTATAATATCTGGTATTAGATTTTGGTTTGGCCCCCATTATGTTCAGTAACATTACGGGCCTCAGCCACCTGTTGTTGCACGTTTGTATGTGACTTTTTCTCATTTTTTTTTTCTTGCCCATGTCCACGTTTTTTGTTTACTTTAGACTCACATGGCTTTTTTGTTACATGATTTTTCTTTTTTTTTTCTTTTTATACTTCGGCCCTGCCCAGGCACAACATACATGCCGCGTGCTGCATGTGCCACGCCAACAACAAATCAGGACGAAAGTTTACCCCAGGCGGTGGCCCTGAGACGATGGCGTTGAGTCAGTAACTCGCAAGTGGTGTGTTCTGGTGTGTGTGTGTGTCGTGTGTCATGCTACTACTGTGCAGTATAGGCTGTGTACATCTAGAGTGGAGCGAGCGGTATAGTAGGTCTTTATTGTCCACACGAAGCGTCTTCAGTTTACTGTTTGGTTCCGGTCGTTCGTCTTTTTTTATTTTCTGTCGGTACGATCATTTTATCCTATTTTTAGCTCTTTACTAGTAAAAAAGTGGCTGTAGGCCGCAATCCGGTAGATGAACTATAACGTCATATATCCCAAAAAGCTTAACACACATGCATTTTTTTCCTTGACCCATGAGTTGCCACAAACAAAATATAATAAATTTTGTCTATTGATAATATAATTGTGGTCATATTTTTTTTCTCAGATACATCACACACAACGCACACACCCTTTGATATTTTTGCAAAAAAGGCGCAAGTTAACATTTGAGAAACAGAACTTATTTCTAGAACCTGGAGGTTGTTCTCATGTTGCGCAAAGAATAACAGAAAAGGCAGCTACGTGTAAGTCTTAAGTTCGGTTCTTGCAGCCGCAAACATTTGTTTTGTGTTCTTGAGCCTCTCGTGCTATTTGGAGGTAATTTAGAGAACAGGGACGCAATTATGATACATGTTTTATTATAAATTATAAGTCGTTCTGATAGTCACAAAATGAAATAGAAAAGAAACATCTGCTACTCAATTGAGGGTATTTTCATTTTAGGCTTCAAACCAATATGTAACAGCTCCTAGTGCTTATCCTGCCCACTTGTTTTACCACGATTCAGAACTATCCTGCCCACTTGTTTTACCACGATTCAGAACTCCGTAAGAACAAAAAGATCGAAAAATCACGATGTCCACCGCTCGACCTAAACTGATGCAAAGGTGCTGAAGATTCAGTTCACTCATTAATTAGTATGTCAAGTTAATAAAGCCAAGTTTGATTAATTAGCACAAGGTGTAAAACTGTAAAAACAACCAGGCAAGGCACAGGCGACTAAAGTCCCAACTTGTCCCCATGGCAACCCCTTTACTCACCTAGCACTCGATGCCGACAGGCTGCTTCCCCCCACTCCTCTCACTCTGCTGTCTGTCCCTGCCTGCCTGATCCCTCTCTTGGGTGGTACTCCATCCCTCCATCTCTTTTTTAATTGTAAACCGCGGCTTTCAAAGAAAACTTAATTTGCGGTAATTTTAATAAATAAGAATATTATCGATTAGTATTATAATTGCGATCGCCGAAAGATCTTTGGATCTAGTTTTTAACAAATTTATTTTTAGAGATATAAATATTGCACTTATTTTCACAAATCAAATCAATCAAACTTGTGACACGAACACCCAAAAGCTACGATTAATAAGGGATTGACGGAGGGAGGCCTCGCGGATCAGAGGCAAAGGTGCAGGACAGCGACTACTCTCTCTCTCACAGCAGCAGCTGACATGGCTATCTCGCGCGAATCAAAGATGTGTGGGTCAAGGAGACCCCATCGGGAGGGACGAATCCATGAGCAACCTTTAAATTAGAGGCGTGATGTGTTAGAGGTGAATCACATCGAGCAGTCCTAACCATCCCCTTATCTCCTCTCTCTGTCTCATTCACTCTCTCTGGAATGGCGTCCGTAGATCTTGGTCCTGGGCGCGTAAGTATGACTGACTATGTAGTGAACAGATCTTGGTCGTGGGCGTAAGTATGACTGGACTATGTAGTGGAACGGATGGAGGCCAAGCACAAGACAAGCAACCATTGTTTGTTCTTTTTCTGTATTGGTTGCTCACGATGCTCTAAATATTGTCGTCGAGCCGATCTGTCTCCCAGCATGTGCTTCAAGATTCCATGATTGGTAGCCTGGTTATGATGTATGTGGATTTTCGTGATTTATTTATGGAGGCTGCAAGTAGAGTCCAGCGTTGCTTGGATTTGATTCGGAGCTCTTAACCTTCTATCTTGGCATTTTTTTCCTTCTTATTACCATCGGTCTTGTACCAGGACTTTGTTTGCGCCGGCTGGAACTCTACAAGGCTGAACGCATCGAGTAATCATGAGAACATCTGGAGAAGGAATACGGAGGAAGAGGCGGAAAAGGAATATGAAGAACACAGGTGAGTAGACATAAAAATACAGTTCGGATAGAATTCGGAGGAATACGGAGGTTGGACGAAAATTATTTGGCAGAAATTTTTGTCTTTAAGTATTAGGGATAGACTTGGATTTGATTCGGAGCTCTTAACCTTTTATCTTGGCATTTTTTTTCCTTCTTATTACCATCGGTCTTGTACCAGGACTCGTTTGCGCCGGCTGGGACTACAAGGCTGAACGCATCGAGTAATCATGAGAACATCTGGAGAAGGAACCGGCGTCGGGGGATTGTACTCGTCGGTGAGCCGCGCGTCCAACTGGCTGCAGGAGTAGCCCGGGAGCAGTATGACCGGGTGGGAGGCCGGGCGTCTCGTGCGCCTTCGAGGGAAGCGCGCCGACGGAGAACACGGCAGCAAGCAGGAGAACGAGGGCCGTCGTTAGGGATGCTGCTGCGCCCATCCGTGGGTTAGGTCCACTGAATTTTCTAGCTACGGCCTACAGCTTCTGCCTATGCGGATAGCCAGATGAGATATATACTTCTTTCATCCCGAAAATAAGTGTCGTTTTCGGTTCTTATACTATAAATTTTTTATAAAAATATATATAATATTTATATATTCAAATAAATTTTGCTTAAAAAACTAGATTAAAATATCTTTTCAATAATACTAATTATTAATATTTTATTATTTATAAAAATTACCGGTAATTATTTTTTAAAAAAAAAGCGATAGATATTTTAAAAACGGAGAGAGTTATTGCATTTTATTAACACTTATTAGCATATCTTGGATAGCGGATATATATTAGCCGGTTGTCGTAGATACTGTGATTCTCATAATCATGAACACGGCCAATGGATTGACAAAAAAATGCTCAAAGATTAGCTTAGGACTTTGGATCAATCTCTTGTGAACGGGAGACTTGCAGCACCAGGAGCCAGGAGGGTTGCGGTCTTGCAGATTAGGTATAGGTAGTAGCATAGTGTACTAGTAGCAGCTACTCCGTAATTAAGTTTGTGTGGACTTTATGAAGGCAACTCATACACGCGAATGCATCTATGCAAGTGAATCTGTGTTTCATATATCATGATCAGTGACCCGTATTTCCACCTAGAACCGACGGCATGTTCAGATGACCGACGACAAATCAATCAAAAGCATTATAGCCATTTGTCTACGTCTCCATTGATGATATATGGGGACCTGTGGCCATGGAGTAAGCAAGAGTTAACAATACACAAATGGAGGCTGCACCGCGGCAACAAGAAAGTGAAAAAATTACACATAAAAAATCCCTTTAGAGACAATGAAAAAACTTAAGTGACTATCTTGCTTGCCAACTGCCTTCTATTTGATTGATATCTCCACCTTTGTGGCTGCCTGAGGGTGACTTGGAGGGTGCTGGACTGCATATTAAAAAAATACATCGATTGGATTCTTTCCGATTTACCTTATCAGCCTTTCGAACAACTTTTTTTTAAAAAAATAGCCGTTTCAACTTATCGGCTTATTAAACCGTCAAGTTTCAAAATACAGCGTTGCTCTTTAAACATTTTGGTTGAATGTAACCTTTTCCTGCCGCACCACCACTTTCGACTAAATTTTTTGTACGCACTAGTTGTGGGTCATGATGGAGGTGAATTGCTCCTGAAAGGAGCATCCTGGGTTCAAATTTTTTTTTTGCTATTTTTAATTTTGAAATTGTGATTTTTAGAAAGTTATTTATACACGAGGCTGCATATAGATCCGTCTCTATAAATCTTGACATGTCCTAGCTGGCCAACTGACCCTACAAATCTGCAATTTGTAGCCACCCATCGCCCTGAGAGAGTCACGAGCCACCCCTAAAAATGTTTGTGCAGTAGTAATTTTCCATGAGATATGAATGCATTCATTTTTCACTGCGGATTTCTAGTGACCTATTCCAACAAACCAAAAGGCTACAATAGGAACTAAATCCTTAGGAACTGGAATCCTATATTTTTCTTATGTTAATCCTCCATTTCAAATGGGGATTAAATGTGGAAGACAACAGCAAGGATCGGATGGGCGTGGGAAGACCTATAAGGAGGGATGAATAGGCCCCGCAAAAAACTCAGCTCTAAATTTTATTAGCAACAAGGGGAGCAGAAGCGCACTGCCTGCCTCTCCAAAAATGGATGAAACCGAAATCTGATATTAGATGCAAAACTAGAGACTCAAGTCTACCAATTCTTGCAATATCACCGATAAGTCCAGCACAAAGTGACTAGATACCACAGGAACTTAGTAATTATGAAGATTGAGCCAAACCACTAGCAAGTAACTACTTCAATCAAAACTCGGCAGTTACATGGTGACACAGGATTTATCCCAGTTAAGTTCAAATCGCCCAAGGCTTGCCTACCTCCATTTGTTGAGAAAGCCATAAAAGGTTTGGGCTCGCCACTAAGGCTTGTCTTACCCTCGTTCTCAAGTTAAGAGTGTTACCTCTTGAGATGAGGGTGAGTTTACTAGATGCAGGGTTGGTTACAAACCTCCCAAGGCTGTCACACTGGTTGGCAAGCTCAAAGGCGACGCTTACCCGGCTAGGAGCAAGCTCCAAGGGTAACAAACCCTAGAGCCACCGGCCAAATATGAACAAAATGCTCTTTTTGACTTTGGGGAATCGATGGATGCGCTCTCAAATTAAAGTTTGCTGCCTTTTTCTCTCTAGATGATGGTGGAAATCAAGGGTTTTCTTGGAAGCTTGAAGTAGCAACAATGGAGGAGAGAGAAGTGAGCTCTAGTTCGGTTTCCGCCGAAATGAACATTAAGGATGGAAAATTTACCATTTGGGAAGACAGGAGGAGGTATAAATACCCCCCGTCCAAAGAAGCATGAATATGGGCAACACTTGTCATACCGCCAAAACTCAGTGGATTGGACATTTTTTGTGGCTGTTTTGGCTAGATGTGATGATGTTCTCGAGAAGTTTTGAATATCTGATTTGCATTTCATTTGGTCAAACCGGCCTAGAATCCCCCCTTGATAGTAATACGATTTTTTTTCTAAACTTAAATTCAAACATAAAGTGAATTTAAACACCATAGTGAGTTGAGGTAGCCACCACATTTCAATTGAGGGGTTCTCCAAATCTGTACATCATCCTCCTTTTTGCAATTTTTTCTACTTGTCATCTCGAGCAATCTCTACTTAGTCCTCTAATGATAGTTATTATCACCAAAACCTCGTTAGGGCTTACCTGCACTTACAGACTGCAAAACATCTATGTCATACTTTTAGTAGCCATCATCTCGTCATCACCATCATCATCTAATAATCAAATCAAAGCTGTGTTTTCTTAGGAAATAGTTATGACGCTGTCACTAAAAAATTACTTGGATAATGTAAATGAGACAGTTTAGATATGAACATATGGACAAAAAATATATATGTTTTGTGGATAGAATATGATATCTCTCACATATGTATATACGAATCTATACCTAAGTAAATAAGTCATTTTGGACAGTGACACCGTCTTTAAAAT
This sequence comes from Chrysopogon serrulatus, assembly GCA_015844335.1. Classification (NCBI taxonomy): domain Eukaryota; kingdom Viridiplantae; phylum Streptophyta; class Magnoliopsida; order Poales; family Poaceae; genus Chrysopogon; species Chrysopogon serrulatus. The sequence continues at coordinate 2,910 of JADLZL010005266.1, read as the reverse complement.
ATAACTTTAACTTTATATTTTTATAAAATACTCATCATAAAGTGATATATTTATACTTTTTATAAAAGTATTTTTCAAACAAATCTATTCATATGGTTTTCACATTTCCAAACCTCTTCATGATGATTTATGTTTCCCAATATTTTACCTAAATCTTATCAAAACGACTTCTAAATTGATCTGAGAAGGAATTTTTATATAATAACACACACGAAGGTGTATATATGCCATATATGCAAAGTTTATTTCTTCCCTTAAATACATAAAAAATTATGTATCATTGTAATTAAGATAAAAGAATTTAACCATATATAAACATTACACTTCTAGCAAGTGTCCTAAGAGATCTTTTCTGAGTGCTACTTTTCACATCCCATGATATAAAGTAACCATACTGGTTCAAAGACCAGAAAATACATTTAACTCTCTATCTCTCTCTCATGACTGTATCGAGCATGTTTAGAGAGAGCACGCTATATCAGGGACATGAATAAAAAGTGGTTATGCCTTATCATGGAGAAAGTATAACTGGAGCCTAGACCATCCTAGTACTACTGTGATTTACTCGTAATCAGGCCACTTATTCTCTGTATGTCTATGCCACTGGGTCGATCGACAATCCTGCTCTTTGTTGTTTATTACAACTATATTAATTTCTTATGGAAGGAGCACAGCACCAGCACACCTGCAGGTTCTTGTTGTTCATTGAACTGGATAAATTTCTTGTGAAATGGAGAAGGGCACCTGGTTGCACTCTTGCAAAGTCAACTGATACATGTGATGAATGTTATAAAAGAAAAACCGATAGACATGAATGCATGTGAACCTGTGTTTCGTATAAAATTAAAAATATTTTTACTATGTCTGTGATTATATAGACTCATCTACATGCAATAGAAGTCGCTGCTATAACATTGACTGGCGGTTGCTTGCCATAGTAGTAAGCCTATATGAACAAATAAACAAAACGGATTATGATGTACCCCTTTGTTTCAAAATTTTAGATTATATAAGATTCTAAAAAAATTAGGACATATTATGTGATAAACCACTTGACGCTTATAATCTTAAACTTCATCTCATGAGCTAAATGGGGCAGGGATTGGGACTTCATCTAGAGATCGTGGATTGAGTGAATTTTTAGTTACTGAGTCTGGGTTCTTATAGTAGATAATAATGATAGTATGCATGTGAATATGATCTTTTGAACTGAGTAATAATGTATGAACTAACATATTTTTCAAATGATGCTAAATTTAGCACAAGAGCTAATGATGAACATGCAAATTCAAAGATGAACCACACAAAAGTCATTTTGTTACTTCCTCCCTTCCAAATAATTGTATGCTATTCTTTCTTGAATAGTTAAAAAAATCATCAAGTTTGACTAAATTTTTTATAATAGAATAGTCACTAGCCTAGATCTTCACATATTGCTGGTTCAAAATCCCCCCATCATTGTTAGATTTTGAACCGGTAGTAGCATATCGGTAGTAATAGGGAGGACTCATCAATGCTGGTTTTTGAATCGATGCTGATGAAGTGCCCATAACAAGATATACATCAAAATAGCAAAAAAAATTAATACTAGAAGAGGTCCACAAGGCTACCACTTCACCTTTAAGACATTTGTGTCCATTTGGAATATTTTGTCCTAGCCATTTTATATTCAAATCTGATTTTAAAATGAGTATTTTAACCTCTAAACAAATTTAAATAAAAAGTTATCAACTACAAAATTTTATAACTTTTTGAAATCCTATAACTTTGGTTTTTAGTCATTTCTCCATCCGAGGTCATTTAAAAAATTTTGAATTTTAAATGTGACAAACTTCCCCAACTATAATTATCTCTGTAGATATAGATGATTTCCTTAAATGCAAAAGTCGTCGACTATAAAGTTTATATAATTTTTGAGATCCTATAACTTTTATTTTGGTTAAGCCCATTCAAACTGTTTTGAAAAATTTAAATTTCAAATGTAAGATTTCAAATATAATTTTGATGGACGATTTCAAGTGAAAAGGTTCTCCACTATAAAGTTTCAAAATTTTTTGAGATCTACAACTCTCCCTTGTTTTGATAGCTTCCTCAATCCAAGATATTTAAATAGCACTACACCCACTTATAACTATAGACTATATGGACTCATTAGGTATAAATTCTATAAAAAATCTAGTGAATCAAATAGTCTTCAAAGATCAAATGACTTTCAAATTAAAAATTATAAACTATAAAGTTGCATAACGTTTTAAGATCTATAACTTTTGTTTAGGTTTCTCTATCTGAGATTACTAATTACCACTACATATGCAATTGTTAATATAGAGTATATGGACTCCTTTCCTATTAATTCTATAAAAACCTTGTGATGGCTATCTTAAATAAAAATAAAAATACAAAGTTGTGTAGATCTTGTTGAATACTGCTAGCTCTAACATAAAAATTTGTCTTGATCGAACATCATATGAGAAAGTTATGAAGTTTTTGGTGCAACATATCGAGTGTTGGTTCATGGTTGAAACGGACGGTGATAGCATCAGTATCGGTGATAAAACCGCAATGATGACTTAATATCAATCAATCCATGGCTAAAAACCCGCGAATGATATGAACAGATAGTGATGATCAATTATTAGTTGTTGGTTAGTCTTATCAATGCCGGTTTTAGCCAAAAGATAGGATGATGTAGGCACTATCACTGTCGGTTTCTTTGAAATCTAGTAGTGATGATGCCTACTGATGACTAGTCATATGCTGTGAAGTAGTGAGTAACATGATACATAAAATAAGCATCATTAGATTTATTAGATTTTCATTGATTGTATTTTCATAATGTACCTATTTTGTGCTATAATTTTTGTAGTTCTCTATATAATTTACTTTGGCTTTACAAGAAAATTAGAATGA